>CAUYPK010076572.1:0-59908 GCA_963574355.1 Loris lydekkerianus
CACAATCCCAGGGCGAAAGCTGCAGGCTCTTGCAAAAAAAAAAAAAAAAACAAACAGGCAAGCTTATTATTTTTTTTTTTTTTTTTTTTTTTTTTTTGAGACAGTGTTATTATGTCACCCTCAATAGGGCGCGATGGCATCCTCACAGCAACCTCAAAGTCTTGGGCTTAAGAGATTCTCTTGCCTCAGCCTCCCGAGTAGCTGGGACTACAGGTGCCTGCCACAATGCCTGGCTATTTTTGGTTGCAGTTGTCGTTGTTGTTTAGTAGGCCTGGGCTGGGCTCGAACCCACCAGCCTCTAGAATGCAGAAGAATTTAACAGGGTAACAGTGGCCAGTGCCCTGCTCTCTGAGCTATGGGTGCTGAGCTGGGAAAGCTAATTCTTTACACAGGGGAATTTACACTCTGGTTCTTCCCTGGGCCTGTCTAGGGAGAAGAAGGAGGCTGATAACCTGAACAGGAGCTAACTGCCCCTATTGCTGTTCACCCTTTTTTATGACATCATAAGCTCAAGGTGTAACCGTGTACCTTTCCAATGGCCTTTCCTCCTAAAAGTCTTCAACTTGCCACATGTGTGTGACCTCATCACAGTGTACACTTATGTGAGAATGTAGAAAGTGATGTGAACTCTCCCCTGATGACTCTTCCCACCTGAACCTATGACAGGTGATAGCTGTCTTTCAGAGCCAAGTTCAAAGTGAGATATTTCAGAAACCCACATCTTTTGTGTATATGTGGTAGAATTAATTTTCAACATGCTGCTTTCTAAGAGAAACCTGTGTATACCTGTTCACTGACTGCTTCCTTTGTGTTGCTTCATCAGAGTTAATGTTTAAATACACAGGATTATGAGTGATTCTAAAGGTGCACTTCTAGATACAGAATAAGTCTCGTTTGTATTGACATTCAGTCAAGAAATAGCACTTTTAGTCATTCCACCATAGAAATTCAAATTAAAGATTCTCCTTTGTTCTATACCATACTTCAGGCGATAAAAATGTGTGAAATAATAATGGAATATTCCTAGAAACTGTAAAGTATTTTGTTGTATATTCCTTTCCTTCAAGATTTACTATCTTTAAAGGCAGTGTTCTGGGTTCATCAGACTATTCTTGTCAGACTAAAACTATGCTGAGCAACTGAAATTTAAAATCTCAGTTCTTGTCCCGTCCCTCACTGGCGGCGTGGCCGGAAATGGGCCAGTCTCCATCTCTGGACAGGAAGAGATTAGCCTGGTCAGGGGGCCGGCATCTGCCAAGCACCAGAATCCAGCAAGGGGACTTTGAAAAATGCCATATGAATTTTAATCTTGGGGTTGTAGCTAGAGAAACTGCATTTGTAAAATATATGTTAAATTGTTTTTAATTTTAAAAATATATGTGCACTCTTAGTCTTTTTTACTTAGCTTTATTGTTTACACATAGTCAAAATGCTGCTGCTGTTACCCTGTTAAATTCTTCTGTTTTCTCAATCAGGACTGAGTTGTGAATATTTCTTCTTCCTGACAGGGTGAATCAGTGAAATATTTCTTGGATAACTTGGACCGGATCGGTCAGCTGGTGAGTAAAAGACCCCCACTCTGAGAATCTGTGATTCAAGATTAGAAAACATTTGTGTTGAGACTAAAGCAGAGTAGTAAGGGCTTTAGCTGTACCTATAGCCGTATTTGAGATTACCATGAATAGTAATGTCATGTCTCCCTTAGATTGAGACTTTGTCTCAGAGCAAGGGGGGAGAAATTGCTCCATAGGAATCCTTTTGCCCAAATCGCCATGCAGGAAGACAGTGAAGTTCTTCATTGAAAGCAGGATTTCTTTTAACTTTTTCTTATGGAAAATTCAAAATAGATATACAAATATACAAAATAGATAGTATAATGGAAACAAGGTGCAACAGTTACCCACTCATGACCACTAAATTGTTTCATCAAGAGTACTCCCACCACCAGGAACAAATCCATCATCATATCATTTAATCAATAATATTTTACAGTGTATCTCTAAAAGATAAGACTCTAAAAATTATAATCATGATACCATATCACTCCTAAAAAAATAGCAATAATCTCATAATGTCAAACAATATCCAGTCAGTTTTGAGGTTTCTTCAATTATCTCATTAATATCTTCTTAATACTGGTTCATTTTAGCTATTTGATGAATCCATATAAGGTCCTGATAAGATCCACACATTGCAATCGGTCTACATAGTATGTCACTTACATTTCTTTTAAGCTACAGCTTTCTCTCTCCATCTTTTATTTTCTTTCAATTTATTTATTGGAATAACTGAATTATTTATCCTGTATGGTTTCTTATAGTCTAAACTTTGCTACTTTACCCCTGCAGTGTTAGTGTCTCCTTCACACCCTATGGATGGTAATTAGACCTATAGATCGAAGCTTAATCATATCCCTGTTGTTTTTTGGTGAAACTGTTGCCTAAATAGCTGTGTGCACTAGTCACTGGAGGATTTTTAATAGTGCAAAATCAGAGTAGTTTAAGAGTTGCCTGTGTGTTGCTGAAGACTTCAAGAGTTTTCCAAGAATAACATATTAAATATATTGCAAACTAAATTTAAATAGCATTGCAAAACTCAAATTAGTTCATAGTAAGGCTTTGGAATGTACGTGCTTTGGAAGCTAGCAAAATAACAAAATATGTGTCTATAGTATGGAAATAAAAAGATGATAAATCTCCTTTGGAGAAGAAAATTGATGTGGTTTTACGCTGGGGCCTAATAGTATTCTGATAATGTTTCCTCAGACTGAGGAGCCTCCATTCATTTTGAAATGAACTATTTCTTTCATTTTCTGTTTCACGGTATATTTATGATTTTGTAAATAAAATTTGCTTTTGGTATTTGGTTCATCTTATGAAAGTCAGTCTAACTCTTTTCCTCTACCCTTTTTACCATCTTTTTGTTCTTTGTACTTTCTCACCTTCTTTCTCCCTTATCCTATATTTACAGAATTACTTTCCTAGTAAACAAGACATCCTGCTTGCTAGGAAAGCCACCAAGGGGATTGTGGAACATGACTTCGTCATTAAAAAAATCCCTTTCAAGATGGTGGATGTGGGCGGCCAGCGATCTCAGCGCCAAAAGTGGTTCCAGTGCTTTGATGGGATCACATCTATCCTATTCATGGTGTCCTCCAGTGAGTATGACCAGGTCCTCATGGAGGACAGGCGCACTAACCGGCTGGTGGAGTCAATGAACATCTTTGAGACAATAGTCAACAACAAGCTTTTCTTCAACGTCTCTATAATCCTATTCCTCAACAAGACAGACCTCTTGGTGGAGAAGGTGAAGACGGTCAGCATCCAGAAGCACTTCTCAGATTTCAGAGGCGACCCACACAGGCTGGAAGATGTCCAGCGCTACTTGGTCCAGTGTTTCGACAGGAAGAGACGGAACCGCAGTAAGCCACTCTTCCACCACTTCACTACCGCCATAGACACTGAGAACATCCGCTTCGTGTTTCATGCTGTGAAGGACACAATCCTGCAAGAGAACCTGAAAGATATCATGTTGCAGTGAAGGGAAGGCCTCTCTTGCTTCGTCCCTGAACAGCCTGCACGGCTGTTGGTCAGATCACTTTGGTGTGTGTCATCCATATGATTCTGAAGTGGGTTTCTCAGATCGCTGCCATCACATGCCTGGCTCAAGAATGCTGTCAAACCAGCCAAGCCAACAAGCTCCAGGCAGACAGACACAGAAACTTTGATGTTAGCTACTGAATCCTGGGGACAAGTGAAACTACTGAAAATCCAAGTGATCGCTTTGGTGTTAATGTGTAATACCTAATAACACAGCTATTTTCCTTTTACAGAAATGTTATTCTTTCTGACACAATTCAGTTGAAGAGTGGGTGTCCACACACATATGCTCTCTCTTTAATGACAGAAACACAAAAACCAGCCAGCCTTGCAGATGGCTTTTCTAACTTGCAGTTCTTCGCTGAGACAAACTAACCTGATAGCTTAGCTTAATTGTAGCTTGTTAGAGCAAATGCACGCCGATGCTGCTAAACTCAGAGTGCCCGGGCCTGGCCCTACAGCCCCAGCCACAGTGTCTGAATGCCACCTCCCAAAGAGAACACATTGCCTTTTAAAACTCTTATACCAATTTCCTAAGAGACTGTAGCCCAAGCCTATTAGATTGAGCTGAGGAACCATGCCAAGGATACCTTCCCATCATTGAAGACAGGATTGGGAGTTTTGCAGGACTGAACTGGCTTTAATGCCCCTCTAGCATGCTCAGCTCCTCCTGCCCTGCCAGATTGCACAGCAGCACAGTGTGGAGTGGAGTGGAGTGGAGACAGGGATACTGACAGCGAATGTTACTCTATTTGTATACACACAGGTGCTTTTCACTTCTTAACTCCCTCCCATTCCTCCTACCCGGAATAAAGACACACAAACCAAGTAGCCTTGCAGATGGCTTTGCTGTCTTCCTTGCAAGTCATCTTCTGACACCTCAGTTGGCAACATTTGGCTTTCCCTCCTTTTGGAAATAGTGGAGAGTTTCATCTTCTTCTGATGCTTCTGAAAGCTGGCAAGACTACTAGCAGAGCTTTTGTTAACAGTACAGCTGCTTGGCAAGTTTCTAACAGCTGACCTTTTTGAAAGCCCACAAACTGGAGAAATCTGAGTTTCTCCAAACTGCCGCTACACCAGTGCCTTTGGACAGCCATTCCCTATCCTCAGCTCCCTTTTAAGTCTGATTCTTTTTTTTTCAGAGACAGAGTCTCACATTGTCATCCTTGGTAGAGTGGTGTGGCATCACAGCTCACAGCAACCTCCAGCTCTTGGGCTTAGGCAATTCTCTTGCCTCAGCCTCCCGAGTAGCTGGGACTATAGGTGCCTGCTACAACATCCGGCTATTTTTGTTGTTGTTGTTGTTGTTGTTGTTGTTGTTGCAGTTTGGCTGGGGCCTGGTTCAAACCCACCATCCTTGGCATATGGGGCCGGCACCCTACTCATTGAGCCACAGGCGCTGACCCCTAAGTCTGATTGTTATCAACGTCTCTTGCTTCTATTACTGTTTACACAGAACAGTAAACACTAGCAGATACACCTGGGGGAGGAACCCTCAGAAGCCTGTGAATGTTGGTATGAGCTGGTAAATCTTAAGCCCATTTGACTCATCCAATTACCTGCCAGAGGTGTCTTTCACTGTGTTTAAAAATACATTGCATTCCAAACTGGTCCCCTCTGTGCATTATTCTACTAAAAATGTGTCTGGTATGTTTGAGACTTAAGAGAGAAAGAAAAGCTTCCTCTTAACTAGCACCCAAGTGTTACTGTGGCTTAACATACTAGGGGCCTTGTCCTGAGGCCATATACTGTTCTGGCCCTGTGTTTCTTTTGCATCTCACTCAGCTTGTTTTCAGCAGCCAGTTAAACATTAATCTTGGGGCAGATGCCGGACCAGAAGAAGAGGGAGGACTAAAACCTGCTTCCAAATTATCCTTGTTCTCACGCTTTAATTAGGAGACAACATGGAATTCTGTTTCTCTTTTGGTGCTTGAGGGTTTATGTCATTGTTTGCTGGGCTTTTGGGTCTTTTTTTGGCTGGAAAAAAAAAAGTTGCTGTTTTTGTATTGCTTCCTGTAGCTCTTTACACACTGAAAGGATGTGACCTGGGATTAGTGTCGATGACCATATTTTGCAGGAAAAAAGATTACTCTTGGTAGGATTCACCAGGATTGCCTCAGATCACATTTTCAGTTTTCAGCAGTGAGAGCCAGTGACCTTCGTGCACCCCAGTCAGTTTCTGGGTCATACATTTGTTAGACTCCAGAGCCCAGAAGAAGGGCAAGCTACTCCCCCACCAACCTAGAAATCCTCTTTACAGTTGTGTTGGAGATCACTACCCTCCTGACTGGCATCACTTGGGGGAATCGTTTGAAACACTTTCCTCAAGAGCATAGGTCAGCCTTGCCAGTAAATGTTTTTTTCCTTTAACAGTTCCAATATATTTACTAGTCACTTTCAAACCTAGAAGCATGACAGTAATTAGATTTCATGGCTTCTTTTTAAGCAGGAAGCAGGGTGGGATAGCCAGAAGGCCAGTGCCCAGGACCAACACAGCCCCTGACCCCACCACCAGGTCACTCACTTGGCTTTGCTGAGCCTGGACTGCCTCCTCTTTCCAGTGATCGGGATGAATTAGAGCACCTTTAAAAACCACACACACACACTCTAAATTCTGTAATGTATTGTAATTGCAGAAGATAACTATTCGCAAGGTGAAACTGAAGTCATTACAACTTTTCTACACAAAGATTATAGTCATTTTTTTTCTCTAAAACCTTAGGCTTTTGTATTTTTTTATTTTAGTTTCACTGTTAATCCTTGATTATTGTCTTTTTTTATTGAGATGTTGAAGAAGCAGGAGGTATTTGTTCCTGGTCTACTATTGCAAAAATGTAATAATAAACTTCCTGAAAATAAGATATTTTCCTCATAATTACACTGTTTACACATAAGAACACATGTAGACTTTTTACTGAAATATAATTTTAACTATTTGTAGAGAAATTGTTTTCAAAGATTTTGAATCTTAGCTCCATAATTTATAGAGATCTTATTCTTAGAATTTTTCTACTTCTTTGACAAGAGAAAAGTGAGTCAGATTATTTTACCTCCAATATCAAAAAGTATAATCTTGAAACAGGATTGTGATTTCACTGAGGGGTCCTGGGAACAAACGTCTAAGGACTTTGCATTATAAGGTAAGGGCTCCCATTAGAATGATAGTCATCTGGATCAATTGCTCTTGGTTACCTTCTGCACATGGTGTTAGCATGGTCTGGGAGGGTATGGTTTGAAGATGTGACCACCTTTAGTCTCTTTATGTTTATTAAAATACGTCTTTAAAATTTTTTTTTTGCCTACTATATCACTAGGCATTCAAAACCAACACTAAATTAATTTTTCATTCCCCAAAACATCAGAGCAAATGACTAGTCCTAATTTTATTTGAAGGTGGTTCAATATTTGTTAATCACAGTTTTTATTACCACATATCAAACAAAGCCTAGCATTAGGAGAACCATCATAAATCAGTTTTGAATGAAAGCCTCTGGAACACATTTTCAAAGTTCATATGTAATAGCAGCATATACACATGAAGACATGCATGTGCATGTGTGTGTGAGAATGAGAAGCCCTGCTGCCTAGAACCAGGAAGCCCCATGGGGAAGGACCTGGTGATGATATGGTCCAAAGACCAGAGACCAGAGGAGCTCCAGGGAGTGGTGGGGTGGAGGTTCTGTCATTGCAGGGATTATTGTTCCAGCCATAAAGTGAAGAGACCACTCACACGAAACATGAATGCCTTCCAGTCATCAGCATGGTTTGTGATCAGAGCTCACTTGTGCTCAGAATTCTTCCGTCACTGGGTCTTCTGCACAATTGGGCATCTCCTCTCTTTCCCAAATAAGCAGTTTCTAAAAAGAAGAATGTAGCTATTTAGTGCCATTGCCTGTGTGTGGCTGGTGGGGGCTTGAACTGACTACAGGTAGGAAAGACAGAAACCTCTCCATGAGAGCTAGTTCTCTCTCTCTCTCTCTCTCTCTCTCTCTCTCTCTCTCTCTTTCACTCTCTCTCTCTTTCTCTCTTTCGACTGTCCACATGGCTATGGGCTGAGCTCTTTGAGTTTCAATTTCTTCATTTGTCAAAGTTGGACAGCATAGCAATTCTCAGCTCTGGGGACACATTCAGATCCTCTGAGGGGCTTTTAGGCAGGCCCTAGTGATATGAACAGCATACACAGAGACTTCCTACTGTCCCAGGCGACTTAGATCTATAGACCAGGGTTGTGAGGCACTGAATAGATACTTGTGGAGGTGCCTGCCATCTTTGAGGGCTTCTGTGTTCAGCCTGGTGACAATTATATTCCACCACACGTCATGAGCCACAGAGTCTTCCCCTCACTGTGATCAGCACCTGCCTCAAGAAGAAATGCAGTGAAGGTGGGTTTTCTTTTACTATTTAAGAAGCAGAGAGGAAGTCCTTGCTTTAAAAAAAAAAAAAAAAACTTTCACAACATGCATGCAGCCCTTTCAGATCTTTTGGTACCATTCTCTCTGTGAGGTATGTCAGATGTGCTTAACAGGCTCACTCTGAAGTGATTCCTGAAATTTAGGAAGCTTTGCTCTGAAGTAAAAGACAGTATTTTAAGGCTTATTTTATGTGCATTCCAGACCCAGGGGGAGGTGATCCTTAAATATGTGATCCTTGTGTTTCCCTGATGTGGCATTTAGGAGAGCTTGCCCTGGCCCAAGAGTTGGCAGTAGGCCTGCAGCTTGGCGGACTAGATGCCTGTGTACAGATAGCACCAGAGGAGATGAGTGACACAACGTGGACTGGAAGGGGATGGTATTAGTGGCCTTAGCCTCTGAATCTTGTACTCCTTTTGTGAGGTGTTGCATTGAACCTTGAAAAGAAAAGTGTTGAGTTCTCTGAGAAAAGAGCTCATTTAGTTCAGTTCTATCAGTTCAAAGGGTAAAAACCACCATGTGAACAGGCCTTGGTGGCAGACGAGACTCTAGTTTGCCCTTGTGTTCGGAGAAAGGTCTGGTCTGAATTTTGAGGTGGAGCAGAGCCCAAGGGGTATGGATGTACCAATCCTGCTTCTGAGATCCCACTTTTCAGGGTCTGTCTTATACATTCTTCTCTAGAAAGAGGTCTTAGAAACCTTCTCTCACAGTTTCTCTCTCTCTCTTTCTCTCTCTCTCATTCCCCGCAGAACTCTCTAAAATGTGAAAAACGGTTATTCTTTTAGGGTTCAGGATGTCATACTGAAATAGGTAGATTCGAGTTCCAGACTGCAGTGTTGATATGTCTTCAGGTGAAAACTTACTTCAAACCACAAACAGGTTACTAATTGCCTGAGGCATCCTCTGTACCCCTTCTCTGCTTAGCTGTGTCTGATGCTTCCCAGGAGAGCAGCTTCTTTGAATAGACTCCTGTGCTGGATAGGTCTGCTGACTCTGAAGGCTGTGACCACATCTCCAAGCTGTGAGCCTGGAGGACCTGAGGGCGCTAAGAATAGCTGTGTTTGCCATGCATGGGGCATTGTTTAACTCACATTTTGCTTTACTAGTCCCTTGGAGAACTGAACTTTTCTCAGCTTTTGAATTTCCTATTCAAAGGATGCAATCCCAAAACACAACAGGAGGAAGCAGCATATGACTGGAAATAAGTTGGAAAGCTCATGATATTCATTCTTAGGGATTGGTGTCCACGTGTAGAGAGCGGTGGGAAGTGGGATACAACTCAGAAATAGACCATGGCTCCTGCTCAGCAAGGCAGACCTACACATTGGGGCAAGGTCATCTCTCTGCTAAGGTGTGGTGTGGCTAAGAATAAGGTGAGAATTGTTCTTGTATTTAACCCTGACGTTCGGACATTCATACCTCTTAACATGTCATTGTGAGGCCCTTGCTTTGAGAGACCTTGAAGACTTTGCATCTGGTCAATCACACATGTTCTAGGAATTACACTGGCAAGTGGCTCTGCTGCTTGCTTCATAGTAAAAGTGGAAATTTAGCCTGAAAATGAAGTGCTATATTTTGAGCTGCTTATACAAGATAGTTTTTCTCTTCAGGTGATTTTCTTTTTGATATTTATATAATGCAAACCAAAGCAAAACAGTAGAACAGCTACTCTGAGGTCCTGATTAGCCTGAATTTCTGGGGTGAGGACAGCCTGGTCTCAGGTGAGCAGGACAGGCAGGGTGAGTGGTAGAAGGGCTTTACCATCCCTAGCCTGGTCCTACCCCGTGACAATAAGACCTATTGTTCCAGCCTGTCACTTGGGCACCCTTTTATTAGCTATGAATTCACTTCACTTTGTTTTAAAAAGCTGGTGTATTTCCCTCAAATGAACATGATCCCAGCTATTCATAGTCAAGGTAGAGTTTTCCTGACAGGTTTCAGAGTCCAGCCTTGCCCAGCATTTGTCAGCCTGGGTTGGCTTGGACTCTGAATCTCATCTGTTAAAATGTGACCAGAAGTACAGATGAGGAAATGTTTATCTCGGAGTCAATCACACAGGCCATCGAGAGCATGACCCTCTCTGGGTAGGACATAAAAATGTCCTTCAGACCTGGTTCTACTGTTTTCTGGTACCAGCTCCAATCAGGAAGGAGGACAGTGAGACGAGAGTTGCTAGGAATGGCCATAGTGCCTGGCCTGCTGGTCCCTTTGTTGCTATCTAAAACTTCATTCTCTACCCAGAAGTACAGTGAAAGCTGATCAGAGTCTAGGTAGCGTCTAGGTGGTATGCAGGTTGCTGGGTTCAGCAACAAAGGCAGTGCTAAACCTCCACCCCCAGATTGTAGGGTCCCCTTCTCCTCTGACAGCTGGTTTCTGTGGTCCTCCGCCGCCTCCAAAAGGTCAGTACAAATTATGGGCAGAGGAAGCTCAGTCACCTAAGAAACTTGGAAACACACATAAATGTCAAACCAGACTTGCATCTGAAAATCAGATTAATAAAGTCATTTCTTTGCAGCTCTCCTACTCACCCATGCTGTCTGGATGAAGCTATGAACATTTTCCACATGAGTGGTCAACCTCTTGCCCACTTGATAGTGTGTGTCTGCAGGACTCACCTGCATCCTGCCGACACCTCAGGCCATTGCTCCAATCAAACCTTCCTGTTAGGAGTCAACCTGTTAGGTCTTTTTGTTTGTTTTGTTTTAAAGAGATGGGTCTCACTCTGTCACTGGAGCTAGAGTACAGTGGTGTCATCATAGCTGTAACTTCAAACTCTTAGGCTCAAGTGATCCTCCCACTTCAGCCCTCAGCCTCCCAGGTCAGGTAGGTAGGACTACAGGTGCACACACACCACCATGCCCAGGTAATTTTTTTTTTTTTTTTTTTTTTAATGTAGAGACAGGGTCTCACTATGTTGCCTAGACCAGTCTTGAACTCCTGGGCTCAAGTAATCCTCCCACCTTGGCCTCCCAAATCACAAGGATTACAGCTGTGGGCTACCATGCCTGCCTGGCCCTTAGATGCTTTAACAAGCCTGTTTATAAAAAATTTTAAATAGATCTCTATTGAGCCTGCCAGTCTTTAGAATTTGAAAGAATTGCCTTTGGACCTGTTATGTAAATTGGTTTAAAACCTTCAAAGTGTCCTTTTCCTGATTGGCAAGCTATTCTCTGTTGATGCCAGTGTACGTAGGAAGATTGCTTAGCCCCCTCTTATTGCCACCGTCCTGAACTCACTCTTCCTGCACTTCGGCTCATCCCAGCATAGCACAGGAGCAGAGGCTGCTGAGGCAACTTCAGGTGGCATTTGGCTCTAGCACCTAAGCATTCAGGACAGAAACAGAGCCTCAGGGGTCTGAAATACTAAAAGGAAATTGGGGCTTCATCATGGACACTTACCACAGGACTGTCACTGCCGTGTCAGAGCCACCTGCAATGGGGCCTATTGTGCTGTGACCAGCCTCAGTTTATGGATACTGTGTACCAGGTTAAAATACACAATAAAAGTGTACAAAATGTATTTTATAGCCACAGTGGTTAGTTTAACATGTTTTGTATATATGATTTTTATAAATCTTATTAAAATTGGCCTTAAATTACATCTGTCTTCCTGGTTTTATGTCCTGTCAAAGTGCCAGCCTCCACGCAAGTGTGTGGTGAGGCCTCTGAGAGTGGCCACCCACCCCCACCTGTGAATGAAAAGCTATACAGGTGGATCCTAGCACATGTGCTGCATCCATCAGCTTCCTAGGTGAAATTCCACTTTGGGGGCAGCTGCCTTTCCGGAAGCAGAGGCCTCCACACTGGCTGCCCTCCCTGTGTTCAGAGAATGCATGTCAGGCTCAGCCACAAGACAGGAAAATGAGGTAAGTGGGATGGCAGTGCGTGACTCTGGGCCTTAGGCCCTCAGCTCTGCCTCACCTGTGTTTGCACTCCCAGTACTGCTTCATAGCTGCTGCTGCTTCAAACCTGTTGGCGGGAATCTCGTATACCATCCAGCAGTTACTCCGTCATAGAGTCAGTCGTTTTCCACCACCACAAGCACAGGCCTGTGGGTATGGGGGAAATACAAGCAAGTGGCCAGCGACAGCTCTGGACCCACAGTGAAGGTCAAACGTGCTGTAATACTAGCATAAGTAGAAATGACACACATACCCAGCAAGCACTAGCCTCCCCTTTTGTTTTGCTGCACATTGTAGCATCAGCTCCAATCCTAGAAAATGTGGGATGGGGAGTGAACATTCATGACGTATCCCAGTTTGATAGGCAAGTTTGGAAAAACCTTTAGCAGAGCAGTAGGACGTAGGAGGTGCCTAGTGAGTACCTGTCAACAGATGTGTGCGTGGATGGGTGAGACCTGGCACTCCAACAGAAGGGCAGAATCTCAGGGAGCAGAATACTTTGATTCTAGAAGCTGCCTCACACATAAAACGGTCAAACAACAGTGAATGGCAACCTTATAAATAGATCCTAATCAGGAAGGAGTTGCTTATTAAATGCCAATGATGAATACTCCTGTTTTCACTTAGATTTCTAGAATTCATACTCTTCCTTTAAGGTTTTTTCATTCAGGTTTATAGCATTAATTTTGAGAAAAAGTATAGCATGTAAGCATTTTAGAAAATTTGAATCTGTATATCAAAGTCATCCATAATCTTAGTGCTAAATACACCTTTAGGTGTATTTATTTCCACTTGGACTGGACTTTTAAAAATAACAATGCTGAACAATCACGTGATTAAAGCTCGTGTAATCAGGGCGAAGTTGTTACCCTCAGGAGAGGACTGTTATGGGGCTAAGGCTCCAAGGGAGGGGGGAGGGAGAGGCTCAGGGCTCTGCCATCGGGGCAGAAGGGAGAAGTAGCCTGGGCAGCTTTCCTTTGCCTTTTTTAGGCATAACTCCTGCTAGGAGTCTAGGACCAACTAATGTTGGGTTGGGCCATCAGGATCCCCACATGCCCCACATGAAATAGCTTCTTACAGGCTTGGCACCTGTGGGTCAGCAGCTAGGGTGCCAGCCACATACACCACAGCTAGCAGGTTCAAACCCAGCCCAGGCCTGCCAAAACAACAATGACAACTACAATAAAAAAAAAAAAAAAAAAAAAAAAATGGGCATTGTGGCCAGCGCCTGTAGTCCCAGCTACTTGGGAGGCTGAGGCAAGAGAATTGCTTAAGCCCGAGAGTTTGAGGTTGCTGTGAGCTGGTGAAGCCACAGCACTCTACCGAGGGCAACATAGACTCTGTCTCAAAAAAAAGAAAAAAAAAAGAAGTAGCTTCTTCCAAAGGAGCAGACAAAGAGGCTGGAAGACCACTAAGAATGAAGAGGAGATGGTTCATGTCCTGACAGTTTCCTCCCACACAAGCCTGGCTGGCCTCTGCTCTGTCAGAGAAGCTGAGGGGCACCCAGCAAGGCTGCCATCCCCTCCCTGCCCATCCAATAAAGGGGCCTTGCCCTCACTGATTCATGAGATGCCCATGGGAACTGACACAGGCCATCCGGAGGTGTGAGGGTGGAAGGTGGTCTTTGCATGTTTATCTCTTCCTACTTCTTTTCTACTTAGACTCTTGGAACAAACACCTAGAACACTCTGCACCCCTGCCTGGTATGAGTTGTTACCTTCAAAGTATGTTTTGGGTGTGGACCTTCCTGCTGCTTCCCAGGGCCTACTGGCTGAGCAGCTCCATCCCCGTTCCTGAGTCCTCTCTGTTTAAGGGAAGAAGGGCTCAAGGTCCGTCACATGAGCTGTGGCCATGGCTGGGCAGAACACAGGGAAGAAGGACTCCCAGAAGCCAGGTGGCAGCTTAACCTTGCGGGGCCTACCCAGCTGTCCCTGACCACAAATTAAGCCCAGCTAGTACAGTTCACTGCATTTGAAATTAGCTCTTACTTTAGACAGGTGTAGAATATAGCAGTGACAAGTAAATTGCCTTTTGTCACTAAGCCTGAGGAGGGAGCCAGCTTCAGCCTGATTGGACTCTGCCCTAGGAGCCTTCCACTGTGCTCAGCCATCTTTGTCCTCAGCCACCTTTGTGCTTGTGGCAGGTGAGTCAGGGATGAACAAAATATGATGTCCTCATTCATTCCTGTTAGCCGCAGACTGCTTGCAGGAGGCCCTTCAGAGACATATGAATGTGGTAAATGCCACAAAGAACAGTAGATGGTATCTAGATAGTTGGTGGGACCAGAAGGAAGACATGTTGGCCTTTGCCAAGAAGGCTGGCCCCAGAACACCAGGCACCCTGAAGGGAGGAGGCCCTACTGTGAGAGGAACAGGAGCACAGGGCTAGAGTAAGGAAGTGTAGCAGCTGGCGTGGCCAGGAACCAGACAGGGAATGGAGCAGAGGGGAGCCAGTGATGCCCAGCCTGGCCCAGTTTCAGCATGCAAAGCCATGTTTGTTAAAGTGCCCAGGTGCTGGGCATGTGGAGTGGCCTCACTCGCGGCACCTGGTTGATTTAGTTTGGGGTTAATTTCATGAGTGCTTGGGGTCCTTTCAGAGAGGGAGTGAGGCTGGGCAGGAGCTGGTGCTGGTCTCACTGGGAGTGGCCCCTGCGCAGCCCAGGAAGCAGAGTGGCTGCCTTCAGTGACACCCGGAAATCTTGGGTTGCCTCGTTTTTTCACTGGGAACGCTGGAGGGGAGAACTGGACTGAACATGTGGTGAGCCCAGGACATTTCTTGGAAATTGCTTTTTAAAATAGACCCCTGACATGAGCTTGTTTTCATTTGCCTCTTTACCCAAGAAGCTGAGTTCAAAAATAAACCTCAGTTATTTTGGCTTCTCATTAATCAAGGTGATTCTGTATAATGCTGGAAAAGGAAAAACTTCGTTGGCCATTTCCTCTAGATATTTGCGTTTACTTTAACAGCTCTCAGAAGCCTTGGTCCTTTACAGTAAAACAGGAGGTCTTTCCTACATTACTGGGGCATGTTTATCTCTGACAGCCTGTTGTTCTAAGGGCCATAAATGTGCTATTTCTTTGGGTTTCTTTGGAACTGGCTTCTCTGTATGCAGTTGCCCTGCAGGGATCACTACTGACCAGCCTGACTGAAGACTTCAGGGCTGGAAGCAGCAGCGCACAGAGCACCAGGCAGAGCTGGCACCAGCATGAGCTGCTCCCCGGGCTCCCCGGAAGGCTGCTGGAGTGTGGCACAGAAGGACGGCCTTTGTTCACTCACAGCACACTTCGTCCAGGCCCCAGGGCAGGTCTGCAAGCCTCCTCATCAAGCCTTGATTCTCCTGTCTTCATGAGGATAAAAATATTCCTGTTGGGGACTCACCCTTCTTATACAAACAAACCAACGAAGACCCAGCAACTCCGCGTTTGTTTTAGTTGGCATTTTCACCCAAGAGTGCTGGCCACCCACCCAGGTCTCTCCTCAGAGAGCCTGAAAGTGCTGCAGCAGCCAGAATGCTACCTGCCTGCCAGACACAGGGGCAGGCGCTACGTGGGGGCTCTCAGGGGTTGAGATACAAGGTTCCAGGATCTTGGTACCTTCTTTCCTACTCTCCTTTCCTAAGAAAGCTCATAGGACCAGGGGAGAGCACAGAGAGTTCATGGAAGAGCAGAAATGTCTGAATTTCAACTCCAAGGTTTGGGCATGTTACCAAACTGCCTGTGTCTTAGCTTCTGCAGCCACAGTTTGGGGATGATGCATCTGCCTCTCATGGATGTACTGGTACTTAGGAGGGACTTGTAAGAGGTGGTTTATTTGTGAGAGAAGGCTTGCCTATCCTTCCCCAACAGGTCTAGGTACAGCAGCCAGTCCCTCTCTCTGAGGCCCAGCTGCCCCTGCCTACTGGGTCTGGATAGTGGCTACTCTTGGCACCAGACATAGAACTTCTAAATGTGGGTGTGTCCCTGGAATGTTCTAACATCCCTTTTGAACTTGGTGGGATCTAAATTTGGACTCTCAGCTTTACCATTAGCTGCTTGACTAAGCTGTTGCATGTTTATTTTTCTTTAAGCCCTTTGGAGAGTTCTCGTCAGGGAAAGGTCTGAATCAGATGTCCTGTGGGGCAGTATTAACAGGACAGCATCTCTCCCTCCTAAAGCGGGTGGTGCAGAGCTTGCACATACTTTCCTGCCCCATCAGGCTCACACCACAGGCAGGAGTCTGATGATGACTTGGGCTTTGGGAAGGAAAAGTGGGACATGAATGAGATGCCAGAAGAGGGATGTCAGGGCTGCCCAAAGAGGGATTTGCCTCTTGAACGGGGGGCACTGCTGCTCAGCCTGTCCTCAGAATGTGACTCTGATGCAAGTGTTTCAGCTACTTTAGAAACCACATTATCTCTGCTAGCCCCATCTCACCACTAACAGTTACACAGATAACATGTCACGACCCTAAAATATTTTTAGCTTCATTTGAGCTCCTCTGACTTGATCTACTGAGATGTGTGAGGGTCTCAGTTGAGGAGCCATTGTCCAGCTACAGGAATTGTCCTCATGAACTTTGGACTTTTGACAGATAAAAAGACAAGAAAGACGTTGACTTTGCATATTTTTTTAATTAAAAAAAAAAAAAAAAAAAAAAAGGCTTGTCAGAAATGATTATCGTCAGGTCAGCCCAACTCTTACAATGTTCAGCTGTGCTGGGTCTCAGGACCAAAGAGTGTAGAAAGCCCTGTTTCTGTCACTGTTCCCTCACCTGAGCTGGTGGCATTTGTTACTCCCTCCCTCTTGCGTAGCCATCTCCCAGGGTGACTGTCCCAAATTACTCTTCACCTCCACCATGCCCAGGATCTGGGGCTAACGTTTGAGCAGAGGAAGGAAACTTTGATCTCTGTTCTTAAAAGTTTTATTTTTAAAATGTTCCTCACAACTGCTATTTTAAAAAATTTCACTCCCATCTTTAACTGTTAAAGGCTGTGAATAAAAGTTCTCTTTTTAGTGGTTTTCTCCCTCTCACTCCAAAATGTTTTTGAGGGCATATCGCAATTGGAAGCCAAAGGCCCTGGGCACAGAAAGACAGCACCAAGGGTTTGGCAATAAGCCCTATGGCTTATGCGAAACCTTGATGAGCAACTGCCCTCAGGCTGAGCCAGACTATTCTGGTGTGTCACCTCTGTTTAATTTTACAGCATCCAATGATTAATCTTCCACAGAGGACAGAAGGAAATTGGAAAACAGGCAAGTTTATGTAAGAGAGATGATCGCCAAATCCAAACAGCAAACCCTGGGGCTGTATAAATGTATGGGGCCATGAGAGTATATAAATGGCCATGAGAGTATTTTCCTATCTCACACACCTTTCTAGAAGTTTGTCACATTGCCATTTCAAGATGGAATCTGTGGCCCCCACCACCCCTGTGAACTTCGGTGACCCCTTGTGACTGCCTCAATAGAGTGTAGCAGAAATGCTCTACTTGTGGCCTCCAAGACCAAGTTATGAAAAGACAGACAGCTTCTATCTGACCTTCTGGGAATGCTCACCCTGGAACGGCAGCCACCATATTGTGAGGAAGCCCAGTTCCCACGGAGGAGCTCATGTGGGCAGGAACCAAGGCCTGAGGCCCTAGCTGGATTCCTAGCCAGCTTCCACCCAGCAGCCATAAAAGCCATCACAGGGGCAGACTTTCTCCTCTTCATTCCATCACAGTAACCTTCCAGGTCACCGAGTTACCTCTTTGAAGCTACACAAAAGAGAATAGGGGACTAAAAATGTACAATACTATTTCTGAACTGCATCTTTGCTTCTTTGAATTCAGTAAGGGCTGAGCACAGTGGCTCATGCCTATAACCCAAAGTTTGGGATCCTAAGGTGGGAGGATCACTTGAGTCCAGGAGTTTATGGCTGCTGTGAGCTGTAACCATACCATAGAATTGTAGCCGAAGTGACAGAGCAAGACCCTGGCTCTAAAAAATAATCTTTTTAAAATTCAGTATGTAGTCATTCCTTTGCATTTTCTAGAACTGGGACTTTTTTATATTTTTATATTTTGTATAGTTTTACTTAGAACGTCCCACAAACTATATAAGCTACCTACTCACAAAATTTACAAACTTCCCAATTCTTGCCTCTTCCCATCCTCATCACACTGAAGGGATTCTGCTATCTGAGCTGGGAGTTGCTTTCCCTGGGACTCTTGCATGGCAGGACATCAGTGTCAAAAGAAACATTAGTGTCAACAGAGACATTTGATGATGTAAATAAAAGGGCCAATTCACCAAGAAACATATCAAATGTGTATGGCATAAAAGAGCTTTGAAATACATTAAGGAAAATGTGCCAAAATTAAAGGGAGACATAGATAATTCCACAGCCATGGTTGGATGGTTTACACCCCTCTAACCAATTGTTGTTAAAACTAGACCAAAAAACGCCAATAAAGACCCGGATGATTTGAACAGCAATGTCCCCAGCTTAACCTGATTGACACTGACAGCACAGATGCCTTTGTCAGGAAACTGTTCCAAGAACACCCCTGTGGTTGGTTTTTGCTGCTGCAGGTTACAGCAGGCAGTGGCCTGGGAATAGGTGGCCTCTGTCACATGTACACTATTACACTTCAGTGAGACATCCACCTTTGCTGCTGAAGAGAGGGCAAAGCATAGTGGACACATTCTCCAGAGCTTTTGCAAAGACGCTCAAGGATCAGAATGCCGTTGGTGTCACGGCATTCTGTATGTGTGGCTCTGTACGTGTGTGATTGACATTTTAGAAACAAACAAAACCCTGTCACTTCCCCTTTGAGTGGACACCAACCAGTACCAGCCTTGGAAACTGGGTGTGCCCTGGTACTTCCCCCCGGGTCACCCCTATCTGAGCACCTAGGATAGCCTCTCCAGCTCTGGCTATAAATAAGCAAAAAGATACAACAGGCCCACCCCTCCCCAACCTGGAAGAAGAAAGCAAGCACACAGTTTCCTTCTGCCTCATCAAGAAAGGAGGTTCTGTCCACCCACAGCCAAATCCATCTCGCTCAATGAGAGGCAAGGAGGGCAGGGCACAGGCCCTGGGGCACTGGCGAGGACACAGGTTAAAGAGCCTTCTGAAGACAGACCTTCTGCAGCTCCTCAAGAGGACCTTTCCTTTTAATCCCTGCTCTGTCCACAGCACCCTTGTTCACTGAACAGTGATGGCCAGTGTCCTAGGGAAAAAGATGCTGCCACTGGCTCTTCTGCTTTGGAAGGGAGGTCCATGTTGTGCTAGTCCTCCTCTCCTTCCTGGCGACAGGGTGAAGACTCCGCTCTGGAAAGCTTGGGTGCACTCAACCTCCTCCTCAGGGAGGAGAATGTGCCCCCCAGCACCCTGCGCAACCCCGCACTGTCTCGGCCATGGGACAGGTCCTGTCTGGTGACTGGGAGCCGCCCTGTGAACATTTCCCACCGATCAAGGGCATCCACAGCTTGATCCACCTGTGCCAGCTCCTCCTCAACCCCTTCCTTCTCTAAGGCCTGGATGCACATAGCCAGCCACCCTTCATGCTCTTTGATGGCCTCCAAAGGGCCCCCAAGCAGCAGCGGAGCCTCCGAAGCTGCTAGAGAACCCAGCCCATCCTCGGGCTCCAGCTCTGGCCCCAAGGAGCAAGGGTGGCTCCAGGCATCAGGTGTGAGGGGCTCTGACAGGCTGCTAATGGGCTCCGAGTCACTCTCACAGCACAAGCCCGAGTCAGCACTGGTAGGCAGGGTATCCTCCAACACAGACAGCTCCCGTGCCTCCTGGCTGGGCCACGTCTCTGCCACCACCTGAGTCCAAGCATGGAGTCTCTAAGAGGAAGAAACACAGGTTGAGTTCTCTCTGCCCAGGCAACTGTCAACCCAGGGAGCTTGGAGAAGATCCACCTCCTTTCCAAAGGGGGCCCATGTTGTCAGTTACCCAGGGGCAAATATCAAGTAGGTGATGTGAGGGCTCTTCCAGCCAGCAGTCTCTGGGACTGGAGTCTAGGCTGTGCTGGAGCCAGGTGCACCAGTACACAAGAGCCCCCTCTTCACCTTTTAGGGACTTCAAAAGCTAATTTTAACCAATGTAAAAATTAATTGTGTAAAGCTCATAATCAGTCATAATTTAAAGCAAAATGAATACTCAGAACTCCTCACTTCCTAGATGTTTTCTATACTTTTCTCTTTATCTGTGTAGTGGACATGCTACATAACCATGGTCACCGCACACCTCTTGCCTCCTCAGAACTCAGTACTGTGATAGTGGCTTAATAGATCACTATTAAGTGGCTGATAGATCAGCCACATTTACACCAGAGAAATGGGCAGGTGCTGCAGATCAGGACTCTCTCTGACAGGATACCTCACCAATTGCTGCAAATAGCAGCCAGGCCCTCAGGCAGCTCTTTAGCACCTGCCAGAGTCCTCAGGGTGGCCAGACAACCAGGGACAGCAGGTGATCCCACATCTGTCCCTCCTACAATAGCCAGGAAGGCCCAGGGTACTCTTGGGTCTCCAGAGCCCTCCCCCCACATGGGCTGGGCCACCCTGGAGTGCCTCTGTCTCTGCCCTTTTCCCAAGAGAGCCCTCCACAGTCATGTGAGGTGGCATGCTAGGTGGAAAGAGGAACCCCAGCCTCCCCCTTAGATTCAGGACTGATCCAGGGACCAGTTACCAAGTTAGGAGTCATGGGGAAGGCAGGATTCTTGGTTGCAGAGTGCAAGGGGGCATATAAAAGTTACATCCGCTCATGTCAGATAGTTGAACAAGATCCAAAGTGAAGGACAAAAAGAGAGAAATCTCAACCTTTTTTTGCAGACTGAGCTTTTTACATGGCTTCATGCTGATACTGAGAACTGCCCTTGACTGAGCATGGCAGAAAGGGCAGCTAGCCTTTGCAGATGGGAAAGACTCTACTGCCCCATCCCACAGAAGATCCACTCACTGAGACAGGATCCACACCACGGCCAGGCCACCTCTGGGCCTCCCAACTGGGGGAGGGGAGCTGTGCATCTCCTCAAGTGCCCTTGAAGCTCTATGATCTGTAGGTGCCCCAGTCTCCACTTCAAGGGTTCTCATCCTTGGCCCCACCAAGAATTAGACAGAGTTGTTGTTTTTTTTTTTTTAGACAGAGTTTCACTTGGGGTCCACAGACCTGCAGCCTGTGCCAAATGTAGACTGGCCACCTGGAAGCAGGAATGACAGGAGCAGGGCCCAGGCCTCTAGGGCATCCAGCCAGCCCAGCCTTGGAACTACTCCCTTGTCTAGCCTGAGCACCTGAACCCGAGTGCCTGGACTCATCCCCTGAAACCACCCCTTTACAGTCCAGCTGTCCAGCCTCAAAGAGGAGGAGCAGGGGCTGCCCAAAACTGCATATGATGAGGTTCCTTTAAACTTTCACTTAAAATTAAGCTGAAGCTATGTCATTGTTAGCTCTTGAACCTTCATTCAAAAACTTTTAACTAACTTGTTTTCATCCAAAGGTGGGTTTAAAGAAAAATATCACTGGCCTTTGCACTCTGAACTTGGAGTAGAGTTTCTTGATTTTGAAATAAACTTTGGAGGAATAGATGAGCCCCTGCCCTAGGCCTCCAGCAGGCAGAGGGAGGGCAGAGCCGCACTGTCCCTCCACCAGGTGGTCTCCAGGTGGCGCTCGCGGGACTTCTCTCAGCCCTCTGCGCATGTCGCGCAGCCCCAAGCCACGCACTCACCTTATACCGCGGGAGGAGCCTGAAGCCCAGGACGTGCTGCAGCTTCCGCAGGCAGATGGGGCAGAGGTCCAGGGGCCGCCGCAGGGCCTCGTCCAGGCTGAGCGCGCCCTGCATGAGGCAGCGGAGCCAGCGGCAATTCCCCAAGCCGAGAAGATGGCAGAGCTCGTGGCATGTGACCTAGGGGGAAGTCACCATGGCCCTTGCCTTGCAGCCCAAGCCCTGGGCAGCCTCAGAAGCCCGTCAAGGAGCTTGGTGCCCTGGGGAAGGGCAGAGTGCCAGAAAGCGCCCAGCCATCCCCCATCCCTGCCTTGGGCTGCACAGGGTGCCGATGGGAGCTCTAGCTCAACTGGGCCCAAAGCCTACTTGGGGCCACAGAAAGAAAACTGAGCTGGTGTGGTGGGCTCTGGGGAAGCTACACAGCAGGGAGCTTGGGGGCCACACATACTTGGGTTCTAATCTCAACTCTGCCATTTGCCACTGTGACTGGGCAAAATACATGGCATCTCTGAGCCCTGGTTCCTCACTCCATCAAGTTAGGGGACCATACTCTTCATAGCAAGGACTGGACAATGAACTGCCCAACACAGACAGGGCTCAACCAGCATCTGCTCATGTCCTTCGATTGCACTTTCTCAGTTTTCCCCATCCTCTCGCTGCGCCACGTTCTTTTTTTTTTTTTTTTTTGAGACAGAGTTTCACTCTGGGTAGAGTGCCATGGCATCATAGTTCACAGCAACCTCAAACTCCTGGGCTCAAGAGTTGCTCTGATCTCAGCTTTTTACCAGGGTTTCACTCTTCTGGTCTCTTCTGGCAATCCACCCACTTGGGCCTTCCAGAGAGCTAGGATTACAGACATGAGCCCCCATGCCCAGCCTACTATGCCATGTTCTTGGTCCCCTGGGCAGCACCCTCACCCCCCAGCCACCGTGCCTACCTTGCAGCATTGGACCATCCCCAGGGCAGTGAAGTCCAAGGCCCAGCCTCCATCCTGCAGGGTGGTCTCAGGACCATTTGTTGCTGCCTCCACCAGGGTCCGGTGAGGGGTGCTGGGCCCTGACTTCAGGAATCCCCCTGAGAACCGAGCAAAGCTGCAGATGCCCACTTCTGAGGAGAAGTGGAGAAAAAGGGTTTCAGGGGCAGCTTGGCTCTGGGGAGCTCACTGTCAAACTGCCTCCTCTCCTGCCACCCAGACACAGTCTGAAAAGCACAGGCCTTGGAGGCCCTGCTGTGCCCTGCCAGTGTCCACGTGGCCCCAGCTGTTCAGGAGCAACTGAACACACTTGTGAATGACCTTCTCCCAGAAGGGCGCCCTGCCGCGTGGGGGCTATAGAGACTGAGCAGCCACACCAGGCTTCCTTCCCAAGCAGAAGGCTGTGGGGCCCCAGCTCACCATGCCCTGGAAGGAACTTGCTGAAGGTGAAGCTCCAGGTCTCTTGGGGGTACAGGTCAGACAGCGTAAGTCCCAGCACACACAGTGCATCGCCCGGCTTGTTGTTCTTCAAGAAGGACAGGATGCCGTCTAAGGGGAGAGGACCAGGGGACAGTCAGGAGGCAGTTGGGGACCTGTAACTTCTAGTCCTGGCCCTCAGCAAGCCCCATCATCCTCCTCCTGCATAGGGACCAGCCCCTTCCCAAAGTCAGAGCAAGTCAGTGAGGTTTTGTCTGAAGCCAAGAATTCAAGACTGTGTGAGGTTGTGTGAGGGCCATGGCAAGGGCATCAGAGTCAGACCGACCTGGGCTGCTAGGATGGGTTACCCACAGGGTCTCCACTTCCCAAACCATCAGGAGAGCTGAGCTTGCCAGGGCAGGTCTGAGATGTCCATCCACAGCCAAGTGGGGATGCTGAAGAGGCAGCTGAGCCAATGAGTAGTGCTGAGGAGGGATAGGCTGCCACCATTCTGAGCGATGGCTACAGAGATGCCCCCTGAGACCTGTGAGCCTGTGATGCATGTGACAAAAGGGACGGCACTGTGACAAAAGATTTTGGGATGAGAGGTTATTCTGATATAAATCACGTATCCTCTCAAAAGGGAGGCAGGTGCCTTGGGTCAGGGTGAGACATTTGAAGGTGCTGTCCCAACTGTGAACATGAGGGGCTGTGAACCTAGGAATATGGGAGCCTCTAGGAAGGGGAAAGGCAAGGAAACAGATTCTCTCCAGAGCCTCCAGAAGGAGCCAACACCAAGACTTTAGGCTGGGAAAATTCCTGACCCTTACAACTGGGCTCATGAATGGTTGTCTACACCACCAGGTTGTGGTAACGTGTCAGAGCAGCAGCAGGGGACCAATACCACTGTCGAGAGTGTCAGTGTGGACAAAGCCAGAAAGAGGCCCAGTAGCTGACACAGTACAGTAGCAGGCCCAGTACAGGCACAGGATGATGGCAGGGAAGTGAGGAGCCTGCGGGAGGGAGGTGGCTGAGTGGCTGCTGAGGCCTGAAGAAGACAGAGAGGGAGTTTTGGAGCGACAGCAGAGAGAGGGCCTGTGAGGCAGAGCCTGCCAGCAGAGAACATTTTCCAAGGGATTTTGCTATAAAAAGGAACAGATAGAGTGAGAACTGAGGGCACACGGGGCAAAGAGGTTTTTAAGATGGGGGAATACCAGGGCAGGAGAGGGAAGGGCATAGGAGCAGCATCTGTGAGCAGGTGAGGTGGCCTCGACAAGGAGCCAGGGTCTGACACTAAAAGACGAGGGAAGGCCAAGTGGGAGCCCAGGTAAGGGCAGGTGGAAGGAAGGTGTGGAACTTCTCCTTTGGCTGTTTGTGCTTCCTCAGCAAAAAGAATCAGAAAAGAAGAAACAGGAGAAAATAGAGGAGAGAAAGCAGGAGGGCCAGGGTCTGCTGGGCACACTGAGGCCCCTCTGGCTTATGCCATGCATCTGAGAGGAGACCCCTCTGGCATGTTTGGCCACAAGGCAGATGGGGTTGTGTGTCACCAGTGTGGGCCTGAGAAGGGGAGGAGGTGTGCCAGGGTATGATATTGAGGAACCATGAAATCACAGCCCAGAGAGATGGCAAGTGAGACCATTGGTAGGGAAGGGACAGTGGCTTCCAGACAGTCAGACTGCCATCAGAGTCTATGCTGGTGAGACTGGGCTACAGACGCTGGAGGGGCCGTAGGGAGAGGTGTTCTGATCCTGGAGCCACTGCAGTCACCTGTCAGTAATAGCAAAGTGCAGTGTATCACTGGTCCACAGAAACACGGAACTCGAAACTTTAAATTTCCCTAATTTTAAAATAAGAAGAAATAATTTACATTGATTTTAATAAATCTGATTTAACCTAATATATCCAATACTATCTTAACATATAACCAACATTTTAAAATTATGAGTTTTTTACAATGTTCTTTATATTAAGTTTTCAAATCTGGTAAATATTTTACACTTCAGACCAACCACACTTTACATATTCAATAGGTGCAGGTGGCCAGTGGCTGCTGTCTTGGACAGCATAGATCTAGGGCATGACCTTGGGAAATGAGTGGCTTAGGTATCAAAGGAGAGGCCAAGGAATTTTTCCTATGACGATGACAATAATGGTAATAATGATGACCGTTATGGATGAAATTATGTCCCCCCAAAAGATAGGTTGAATTCCTAATCCCTGGTACCTGTAGTGGTCCCCAACAGTCAGGAGTATAAAAATAGACTCGGGGTGGAGGGAAGGACAGCTATAATACTGTAGTGGTGACCCTTTTTAGAAACAGGGTTTTTCCAAACATAGTCAAGTTAAGATGAGATCATAAGGTGGGCCTTCATCCAATGACAGTGTCTTACAAGAAGAGCAGATACACAGACACACAGGGAAAGGGCACATGAAGGCAGAGAGGTTGGGGTAACACATCTGCAAGCCAGGGAAGGCCAAGGATCACCAGCAGACCCCGGGGGCCAGAAGAGGAAAAAGGTACTTCCCCAGGGCCTCCAGAGAGAGCCTCAGACCTCTGGTCTCTGGAACTGCAAGACAAGAAAGTTCATTGTGTAAGCCACTCAGTTGGTGGTACTTTGTTACAGCAGACCCGGGAAACGAAAATGGTGATCCAAACCAAGCTAACCTGATGACAGGAATGCAGCCAGCATAAACTCTGGGTTCTATCTGCTTCCTGAACCTTCCTTAGCCCAGTTCCTATCCCAGCGGTAGTTTTTCTGAGAACCTCCCCGTACTCCACACATCGTCTCAAGTGCAGGGCTTAGCAGTTTGTTGCGACGGAGGTGGAAAACCCAGGAGAAACCCCTGTGGGACTCAGTGCTGGGTCATGAAGTACCAAAGTCCTCAGCATGGAGCAGACAGAGGCATGATGTCCCTACATCTCTCAGGAACACCTGCCAGAGAGAAGTGATACTAGCTATGACAGTACCTCCTACTGCAGGGCAGGGGCAAGGCAAGTGATGGCTGTAGGACCTCCCTCTGTGAAGCAGGGAGTCCCAGGCTGGGTCTTGGAAGTGGGCAAAGCCTGGAGGATGTCAGCTGTGCCCCAGTGAGCCGGCTGGTTCTCAGAGTGACTAAACCTGAAGACTGGGACATAGAAAAGGAATGTGCCACCTTGGAATGACAGCCAGCTCTAGCAGGCATGGGGACACTGTCAATGCCCCTGGAAAGGCAACACCAGCTACTCCACTGCTAGGGAATTTAGAACAATCCTCCACTACGTGATAGAAGAAAAAGCTAGGTGAAATACAAAGAACAGCTTTTTAAAACACCTAAGACAGGAAGAAGCTGACTACAGAGGACCCCTGAGGAAATCTTGGTGGGTAAGGGTGGTGAGCTATTCTATATATGACTGTGGCAGTGATTATGTGGTCTATGCATTTGTCAAGATCCAAGAACTATCCACTAAAAAGGAAGACTCTTACTATCTAAATTGTACTTCAATAAACATGACTAAATAAATCAGAGACCCAATGAGATTAGAGCTCAAAGAGATTAAGCTATGTTGTTTCTGAGATGGGGGAGTGGGCAAGGTGACCCTAAAGATATGCCTGCTACTCTGGCTGCCTCCACTGAGCGCCATACCCAGGAAAGGGTGTGAACTGTACTCCTGAGGGTTATCAGAATGGCATGAAAGTTTCATGTCTTTTTCACAGCTGACTATCTAGAACAGGGAAAAGTGCCTGGCAGAGGGAAAAGAAAATCACCTCTAAAGAAAATTATCATTCCAAGCCAAAAATTCTTCTAGAAGTTAAACTAGTTTTTCAAATAGGATGTCTAGCTAAAATAATAATAATAAGGCACACAATAAGGAAGGATAACTGAGAAAAAATAGCAGGGATAACAAATATAGCCACATGGGCAGTCCATATAGAGGAATCCTCAAACACAAACTTTTAAGCAACTATGTTCATGAACATTAATACCAAACTTTAAAAACTTAACAAGGAAATAGGAACTAATAAAAGTGACACTGCTAATTTGAAAGAGAATCCACTAGAAACTAGGACTGAAAAACATGCCAACTGAAATAGGAAATCAATATAAGGGTTTAAGAGCACTATAGGAACAGCCACAGAGAGAGTAGAGGATGAGAATACACTGAGACTCAAGCATTATTGCTCAAAAAAGAAATACAGAGGGGAAAAGATACAGAAATGAAAGAAAGATGGATTAATATACATCTAATTGGTGTCCCAGGAGAAGAGAAATAGAATGAGGCAGAGGTGACATTTGAAAGAAAGAAGCAATAGCTGACAGCTTCCCAGAAATGATGAAAAATGTCCATTCACTCACTCCCTATCCAATGGCAGCCAAAGAAAGAGAGAGCCTTGGCCCTTACTTGGGGATCTCCATGAACTTGAGCCTGGGTCGCCTATCCATCTGAGAACCTTTAATTCATCTATGCCTTCCAACCCAGCCACACTCTCTCTACCTGCCAGTAACCCACAAGGAAGGGGCAGGAGCTTGGGGAGGGAGGGGTCTTCTAGACACGTATAAATTGGTTTACAAGGACAAAAGGCTGGAGAGATGCTGAGTAGTCATAAAAGGGCTTTCTTCATGTGTCAGAATGCTCTGGAATTTTCCAGTGGATGCTGGGCTGTATGAACAAGTCTCCAGACACCCTCTGGATGGGAAAGGAACTTATTGTTCCAGTCCTCCTTTCCACCAAAAAGGAAAACAATAACAAAGGTTCCTTTCCTCCCCAAGCCCTGGAAAGGGCCTTTTGCTGAGTGGTGGGGGCCTGGTCTCCCTTGGCCTGAGCTGTGCCCATCCTCACTCACCTGTATGGAGCTGGAGCCTGTCAGAGTCCCCAGTGGGGCGGGAGGAGCAGTGGATGGAGGCAGCTGCCACCGAGGGCAAGCACTTGACCTGCAGGCCCAGGAAGAAGGCCTCTGTGCAGCTGCGCAGGCTGTCCAACAGGGGGCCTCCCATCGGCCCCTCACTCAGATCTGGGGAGCAGAGCAGTACTGTCAGCCCTGCTGAGCCCCACACCCCCAGGTTCACTCCCCAGGAAGTCCCACATTCCTTTTCCAACAGATCAAAAAAGGAGGAACATAGAGGAAAGAGCGATGACCAGAGGAAAGGCAGTAATCACAACTGCATGTGAGCTCAGGGAGGGCACAATTGGGGAGGGCCCGTCAAGGGGCAGGGACTTCAGACCAGGTGAGGAAGCTGGGGTAGCAAGCAAGTCAGGGGCTGGTTAATGGCTGCAGAAAGCTAGCCCATCTGAAGCAGAGAGGGGACGTGAGGTGCAGGGTGCAGCTGGAGTGGTTTCTAGGGGCAGGGAGGAACCATGGAACAAGGGACACAACAGATGGACACAGACCAAGGGTAGAGGCGAGGAGACCAGAGAGAAAGTGGTCATAGGGTCCCCAGGCCAAGAGCTTTGGCCTCACCAGGAGCTGCTTAAAAACACAGAGCTAGGCCTAGCTGCACTCCTGAGCTGTGCCCTATCCTGCACACCCAAACCTGCATTTAAGCAAGATGCAAAGAGGATGGTTCCAGAGCCATTTAGGAGACAGAATCTACAGGCAAAGATGGGACATTGGCTTCAGGGTGATAGATAATGAGACCAATGGACATCTTTAGGACTCTTGTCCCAGCAGAAAAAAGGAAACTACATGGGCCACCGGGCTGGCAACAAGCCTGTGTGGGACAGGGCAGGTGAAATTCTGCCTTTCCCCTGGATGTTGTCAAGGTGCCAGCCCAAGGAGAACAGCACGGCACACTGGCTTCACAGAAGCCTAAGGCCAGTCACTCCACTCCAGAACCACATGTCTGTGTGCTCTTTCTACTGGGCCACTGCCACCCTGCCTTTAGCATGCTGCAAGGCAGTGACTGGCCTGGCCTGCCCACTCCCCACACCTGGCCCAGCCCTTCCCTTGCAGGGCCTGTTGCCTCAGCCCATCAGCCCTCAGCCCATCCTGAGTCGCCCAGTCTCTGCCAGACACAGAGTGCTGGAGGACAGCAACAGTGACCCCACTGGGGCCCAGCCCAGCATCTCCTAACATAACCACAGGGTCACAGAATCTTGTGTTCCATCCTGCCTCTACTGGTTACCTCCTTTCTCAGCCTCAGTGGCCTTGCCTGCAAAATGGGCTGATCCTAATCTCAGCACCCCAAACAGTAAGTGATCTCAAGCACACAGCACAGTACCTGGCACCACACTAGCTCCAACAGATGTGGTCAAGACCGTGTACATCTGAACAAGGCAGCACCTGCATGTGGAACTGCCCACAGCCCTGGCCTTTCTGAACCTTATCAGGCCTCCCGCCTCTACCCCTGAGTCGCTGAGGCCCAAACACATCCAGCACCATCTTCCCCCACATCAGTCCTAGTTGGGGCCCATGCACAGAGCCCCCCCCTCACACTCTTTATGCTGTCTACAGACCTGGTCCCTCTGGGTTGGCTCCCCCATACCTATTGGCTGTAGGTAAATGTGCTTCCGGGCCAGGCTCTGCTTCCTGTGCTGCAGGGAGGCGTGGAAGGTCTGGAAATCCTCAGGGGCCTCAGGGTGGCTCAGGAGCCAGTCAAAGGCTGTGCGGATAACCAGCGTGCAGAAGAGGGTCCTCTGGGGGTTGTAGGCCTCTGACAGGAAGAGCCTCTCAGCAGGGGAGAAGGCAGAGACATAGAGCTGCCGTAGGGCTGGGTCAGTGGAGACCAGGGCATCCTTTAGGGCCCGGGGACCAAAGCTGAACTCCTGGGCTGGTCTACACTGCAGCATGGTAGGCAGGAAAGGTCTGGCCACTCCTGGGAGCCCCTGCTGCTGCCCATGGACCATCTGGGAGACAGCCAAGATCTCTTCCAGAATCTTCCCTTGCGCTGATCAGAGTGGCTGCCTGGGGTGCCCTGCTGAGGGTCGCTGGTCCAAGGGCCTTTGTGGCCCAGCTCTGCCTGGCACTGGCCCTCCTCAGTCACAGTGAGGGGAGTCATGGACACCTCCAGGCCCACGAGGACTCTGCACAGGACACACAGAGATGCCCTGTCACTGTTGGGTACACACAGGCCCGTTGTCTCACATAAGAAAGGAAGCTGTGGCTTCCTCTGGGACCTCACATGGCCATTGCTGGTCCGGCCTAAGGGGCAGCAACACAGGAGGAGTGCCTAAGAGGGTGCCTGGTCCACCTCCAGGACCAGCACTGCCACCCAGGGGAACACAACTCCATGTCTTCCATCTTGAGCAGGCTGGGTCCCCAACCCAAAAGTGAACATGGGGATGTACTCTCCCCTCAGCAGGGATGTCTCCATGAAACCCCAGAGGACCACATTCTGTGGGAACTCTGACAAGGGCAGGGACTCTAAGGTCCTTCACCCACCATCCACCCAGTCTTGAGCCTCATAAAGAGGGGACATTTGAGGGGAGACCTGCCCCAGCACTGGGCTCCTGCAACACCAGGGGGAGCCCTCTCCTTTGTGGTCACAGAGTATATACCTTCACCTGAGTCCCCCATTATCTAGGGACACCATCACCTGACCCCCATCACCTGGGGACACCATCACTTAGGACCGCCATCACCCAGAGCTTCCCCATCACCAGGTCCTCCCCATCACCTGGGTCTCCTGGTCACCCAGGACTCCCCATCATCTAGGCCCCCTGTCACCTGAGCAGAGTGGGCTAGGGGTTCTGGAGTTGCCATTTTCAGGAGGGTGACCCCAGAGTATGCTGCAAGGAGAAGGTGAGATCTGAAGAAATACTCAGTGGCCCAGGCAGCAGGAAGGTAAGCACGGGCCCAGGAGACACACTGGCAAGTTCCAGTGTGGTGGGAATGAGTGAGGGAGAAAGGGCGGGGGGCACATGGGGCCACATCATGCAGGACTCGGGAGGCCTCCACTCAGAGCAAGATGGAGAACCGCTGCTGACCTTCCAGTGGGAGGTGGAGAGGGGGTTGCAAGCAGGGCCCCAGGAAGCGCAGCTGCTCCCCCATCTGGGCCAGGCATCAGGCCCACCAGGTCTCCCCATCACCTGGGACCTCCCCATAAACTTTCAGAGCAATCAGGGGCTGCAAGCCCCTGGCCGCCAGGGACCCCAGGCTGGGCACAGAAGAGATGCTTAGGAAACCTTGAATCCTGAAATCCCTCAATGCCACCTGGGGCCCTGGCATGAACTTGGCCCTCTGACCTTTAACCCTGTGCCTCAGATTCCTCTTAGGTGAAAAGGGCGTGGTACTGCCTGCCTCCCTTGCCAAGAGCATGGCTGGCCCCAGTTGAAAGCGAAGGTGCCCAGCTGACATCTGGGGCACCTGACACCATGCACAGCTCACCGTCCTATTTCTGTTTCTGGATGCCGGTCACATGGCCTGCTCCCAGCTCACAAAGACTGTGAGAACCAAAGCTCCCAGCTCACCCGCCCACCTAGGGCAAGACCCTTCACCACTCAGTTACCTCTAGATGACTCCCTCAGTGCTGCAGCCAGCTGGGAATTATTCTCTCTGTAATTGACAGTGGCCTATAAATTATTTCTCTGGAGCAGTCCAAGAGCCTTCCAGATGCCCAGGAGAGTCTGTGTCACAGCTCTCCAGAGGAGGTGAAAATGGGACAGCCACCAATATTCCATTGGTGACTGGCCCTGACCACTTGTCATCTGTTCTCACATCTGCCATACTATAAAACTCCCCAGATCATTTTTTGATCCAACATCTTGGCTGACCTCCATGACATCCCTGACGTTGTGACCAATAGTTACCTACCTTGTAGATGAGGAGACTGAAGTTCAGAAAGGGAAAGACACCTGCCCAGGGTTGCACTCCCCAGAACCTGGACTCCCAGGGCAGGACCCTTCACTCCGGTGCTCATTTGCTGACCTGCCCATGTAGGGGCTTTGGGCTGGCACTCCCCCACCTTAGAACCCGTGGACCCTGCTCCAGGGCTTCACTGCCAGCAAACCCTCCACCCCAGCAAAGCCTCAGAAGGGGAGAAACTCCTTCTTTTAACCAAAAGTTCACAGGTCCTGCCATGTTTGTCCCAGGTGTGACTAAATCTCAGGCTCATCTCAGTTGTTCAAAGAGGACCAGAGGATTTGCAGGGGGATTTCATGAGGACACACCTGTGTCAGCCAAAGCAGCTGAGATGCACATTCTAAGTTTCCAAAGGAAGCCACACACGGTTCTTTATGTTTTGATCTTAGGGCCACTGTACACACTCAAAAACTGCTGAGGACCCCAAAGAGCTTTTGTTCATGTGGGTTATATCTATCAGTATTTATTGTGCCTGAGCTTAACAGCGAGAAATGTGTGCTTGTGAAAGAAAGGGAAGAAAAGGCAGATAATAGCTCAGTATTGTGAAAACAGTTGACCTCAAGGGTTGCCTATAGAATCTTAAGGGTCCTTGAACACACTTTGAGAATTGCTGTTTCCTCTCTGACTCTTCCTCCCTGGGGCAGCTGTTTGCACACACTTAGTACGTGATAAGCATGCATGTGCTCAGAGCATGGGAATCTAAACCAGAGAAACACCACCAGCAACATAGTGCAGAGCACCAGGGACTAGCCAGCCTGAGATGCCCAGAGCTCAGAGGAAGCTTGGGAGTCCTCAAACTTTTTAAACAGGGGGCCAGTTCACTGTCCCTCAGACCGTGGGAGGGCCAGACTATAGTTTAAAAAAGAAACTATGAACAAATTCCTATGCACTGTGCATATCTTATTTTGAAGTAAAAGAACAAAACGGGAACAAATACAATTCACACTGCCACATGTGGCCCGCGGGCCATGGACCCTTGGGCTAGAGGGTCAAATAGGACATTTCAGCAAGGCCTGAAAACAGAGCAGACTGGAGGACACATTGGCAGGCTGCAGGTTGGCCACAAGAGTGCATGAGTCCCTATCCCTCCACACAGGGCCAGCTCTGTGGGGTCTGGGACAAGGAAGTCTGCCCAGACAGCCTTTCCTTTCAAGAAGCCATGTGTGTGGCCATATTCATCTTCCTGGGTCATTAAGGGAAATCCCCATCCCTCCCCCCAGCTGTCTCCTGAGTCCTTCCATCCTGCCATGTCCTTTCTGCACAAAACCATGCCTCATTTAGAGCCAGAAGCTGGTGGTGGGCCAAGGTTGACACATGTCCCTGGTGGTGAGGGTGGGATGTGTCCCTGTGGGATGGGACCACAGTTAGTTTGGGTACCAACTTGTCCACCTCGGCAAGGGTGGCAGTGAGTGCTCCACAGGGAAACCTGCCAATGGGGAATCCTAATTGTCCTCTGGACCCCACCAGGGCCTGTCCCCTGCACCTGCTAATTATTGCCATGAGAGCAGTTGACATGCCAACACCCACATGTCATGGCCTGACACTGTCCCCGCATCATTCAATCCTCATGACCTTGTGGAGCTGCAGGTGCTACTGTGGCCCCTATGTTTCAGGTGGAGAAACTGAGTCTTAGGAATGTTAACTGGCATGGCCACAGTTTCACAGCTGGGAGGTGGTGGGGCCTGGTTTCAAAGCCATGCCTTGTGCTGGGTCCCCAACTCTTAGCACACTGAGGAGTTCCACAAGCGGAGACATTCTAAGGGAAACAGAGGGTGGGACACCACTTCTAACAATGGCTTTTCTACTCTGCCACTATTTTTTTCTTTTTTTTTGCAGTTTTTGGCCAGGGTTGGGTTTGAACCCACCACCTCTGGCAAATGGGGCTGGCACCCTACCCCTTTGAGCCACAGGCGCCGCCCATCTGCCACTATTGTTTTTAGGGGCCATGTGGCCCAGCTCTGCCTGGCACTGGACCTCCTCAGCCACAGTGGTGTCCCACCCCCAAGAAGTGTGTCACACCTACTCTGCCACTATTAACCCATTTATGCCAGAGGTTGAAATTTTTGCATGAAATTCATATATGTTACCTATAAAAATTCAAGGAACAGGAATTTGAAGAGAAAAAATATTCCACTGGGGTGGCGCCTGTGGCTCAAAGGAGTAGGACGCCGGCCCCATATGCCGGAGGTGGCGGGTTCAAACACAACTCCGGCCATAAACTACAAAAAAAGAAAAAATATATATTCCACTGCTACTCAGCATCCCAAAAATGGAACACTAGGGAAAACCCCTGTTACATTGTACATAACATATAAAATCATGTTTCTTAGCTCAGGAGGTGGTGACACCTGCTATTCTGTGTGATATTCAGTAGAACACTTCACATGTAAGGCAACATTACATTTTTCACAGGGAAAAGTGGTGTTCTTATGACATCAGCGCACTGCATTTGCTTCCCCTGTTTGACTATCACATGATTCACACCATCATAACATGACTCAATGTTACACTTCTGAGAAGGTCATTCTCTTCAGCCCAGTTCTGGAGGATGACCATCGGTCTCCAGATAATGACATACCACACATCGACAAAACTCCAGAAAATCCTTTGGCTTCTCATCAGATGTTTTACACAGTTGCCAGGCACATTGTAAGACCAATTTTAAATAGAACAAAAGAGGGCTTGAATGTCATCTTTCCATGGGTTGATGCATGACACTTACCAATGTTGTCATCAACTCTGTCTACACTTCCGATGAAATAGTTATACACTTTGATCATGTTTGGCTCCTAAACTTGGATCTTCTTTTTCAGTTTCTGGGAATAAGGACTAACACAACACAGGGGATTGATAATGAGCACCAGATGAGGCCACAGTGACAACACCGTTATCATTCCATCTGCAGACAATATCACCTTTGCCATCAATACGGTAATCAAATGTGCCTCGTTCTTTTCTCTTCAAAGCCACATCTGATTCCAGTGGAGCTTTGTCAATGTGATCCTTTCTCACTGTACCTGTTGCCTGATGTCCCATTGAACTGAGCTTATCAAGAAGTGCAATACTGGTGAAAAAGTTATCAAATACAAAATGGAACTGCCCAGGGTGTGCCTCAGTAAGTGCCTCACCAACACCGAATTCCTCATGTTTAGTATTTGGGTTTTTACCCTGATATGGCTGAAACCAGCCAATGTAGCCCGGATGTGTTGTGCCACACCAAAGCTTACAGCCCAACCGAATAGGCTGGCCTCTAATAGATTGTTCACACCTGTGATGCCCAAACTTCATCAAAGCTGAAATAGGTTTCATTTGGAACAAATTTCACACATCTCTCATTGAGTGTACTTATAAGCTGTCACAACTTAAAAAACTTGTCCATTGGGTCCAAATTTGCATTGTCAGCAGCATGCAAATTAGAAAATATAATTTCAAAGCAGTCATATCTCATGATAGCAGTAACAAGGACATTATGCACATCTGTTCGCTGTTCCTGGGACACATGCCTTCTAGGAACTGAGAGGTAACCACAGAAAATAATTCCCAGAAAATATTTGAATTCAGAGTTAGTCAAGATTTACACTCTTACTTGTAGCATATAGATTGGAGTATGTGACAATGAGTTCAATGACCTTGTCATCAAAAAAAAGTTCAAGAATTTCTGTGGACTTCTCATTTTGGTGAAAAACTTGCTCTGAAACTCTACATGCTACAGGCTGTGCAGTTAGGTCAGCTTTTTTCCATTTGTGAAAAATGTCACTTTCTTTTTCTTTGATGGAGGAGCTTGCTGCCCAGTAGATGTAGATGGAACTTCATCAAGAGAATCATCTTCAGGTGCGTATGAGATGCAGCATCACATCATAGCCATCTTGAATAAGATATCCAGGTATGTGCAACAAGGAACCTGGCAGGTTATTTATTGTTCCACCTTCTTCATTTCTTGAGTCCTCATCAGAAACAGGTGCTGTGACATTTTTAGGTGGTGGTATCAGGATAGCACTTGCTTCTATGATGCCATCTGTCTGTAACAGGTCAGTTATTCCAGGTAACCTTAGAGTTCAAGGCATCTTGAGACGTGTAAATTGATTTCAAGTAAAAAAGGGGGGAGCTATTATTAGTCTAGTGGTCATAGACATGCCTAGTGCTCCAAAACTGGAACATACAAAATGTCAAACCTAAAACTAATAAAAACAATAACTTCGGTATTTTCTTTTTAAGACACAATAGAATAACCAGTAGAGAAGTAATAGAAAAGAGTCACTAGTATAATATGTCATACAGTAAAGTGGTATTTACCTGTCTTTGGATTATTCCTGAAACATTTTCTGAAAATTCACATCACTTGTTGACAAGCTCCCGAGATGCCAGTGTCTGCAGCAGTGACTAACTGTGTGCAGCATGTGATAACAGTACGCCCTCAGGAGGCAGACTTTGGCGATGACCTCGAGCAGGAGGGCGTAAGTAACTCCCACGACACTACCATTCCAACAGTGCAACGTGAGACATGAATGGGTTAATACAGAGCCAAACTTTTCAGCTGGATGTCCTGTCCTCTCAGGCACCCCCCTCCTCTCCTTGCCTCTTTTTTATCCAAAGACTAGGAAAGGACAGGTCCTTGCACAGGGTCCCCTGCCTTGCACAGGTAACCACGGTCAGACTGCCTCACACCAGGGCCCTTGCTGTGCCCCCTCCAGCCAGGCAGATCCCAGCCTCCAGCAAGAAACCAGGCTCTGGTCCTTGCTACCCAGACGCTCTGCAAGACACCCCAGCAGCGCTAGTCGTTAGCCACCAAAACCTCTCAGGTGCTTGGAGCTGCTGCAAGCAGACAGACATGCAGGGCTGGGGTTTCCTCCCTTCTCAGGGCCTGGAACAAGGGCTTAGAGCAAAGGCCTCTGGTTTCAGACCTTTAGCTTCCTATTAATCAGCCCTCTTCTGGAAGCCCCAAATTGCACTCCTGACAGTTTCCTTCCCTGTCAAGAACTCGGTCTGGAGGGAAAGTTTGGCTCCCGTGGCCCCTGTTTCTGCTCTTCCGGCTTTGAGATGGGGCTCTGCCTTACGCTCATCAGTCACCTGGGAGTGATTGGCTGAAGCCCCTCCCCACACAGCAGGTAGGGCTGGGGAGCCCTCAGGCGGGAACGATGCTTCACACCCACCCGCTGGCCGGGGAAATGCCTCCTTCCGTGGACTCCCGCTGCTTGTCCACTCCCGTGGCGGAGGGGGCACCTGTCCCTTCCTTGCTCACCCTCCACGGGCCTCCCGGCTGGGTCCCCTCAAACAACGACGCACCAAAGCGCCCCTCTTCCCCGCGGCCGCGCCCGGCGCCCACGGCAGCCAGCTCGCACCGCAGCCTGGGGAATTCTCAGGGCTTCTGCGCTGCTATCCTGTGGCTGGGGGTGCCCATCGCCTCCTCACTCCTGCCCGGCCCTCTCCCGCGCCCTACCTCCGCCCTACCTCGCAGCCATCCGGAGCCAACAGAGTCCGTGGGCACCGGGCGGAGCTGGCAGAGGAGCGCCCTGAGTGACTTACGTGAGGCCAGCGCCACCTGGCCCCAGCCTGTCCGGGAGGCAAGGCCAGCAGCAGCAGGGCCCACACCCTCTTCTGGGGGGATACCCCCACACACACACCCTGAGGGGCACGCAGGTGAGCAGGAGACAGGCCAGCCCAGAAACTTCCTTTCTGTGCCTCTCACCATTTGAATGTAATGATTTGTTTGAGCTCTCTCCATGTCCTTTAACTGTATTATTTCATGTCAGTCTCATAACAAGCTGGGACATAACCACTCTTTTTGTCCTCATATTATGGATGAAAACCGGTGAAGTGCCACAGTGTCAGGCCCAGATAGCAGCGCTGGAGCTAGAGCCATCCCACCTAATCAGGGCCTGTGTCCCTGGGACAGGGGGCAGCACAGTGGATAGGTCAGTAACAGCTGCAGAGTGAGGGATGTGGTGCACAGACACCATCCTGCTGTCCTCAGCCTCCGGGGGCTGTATTCTGGGAGACAAAAGGAAGGGCAGCCCTTGTCCATGCAGCCTCTATAAGGGACCAGTCTCGGGAGCAGGAGCAGCAACGCTATAGGGGCCATCAGCCCACCTTGGACCACTCCCATGTCCTCTTCCCCTCAAGAGCTCCAGGAGGCTGGCACAGCCACAAGACCCTTCCCAGGCAAGAAGAATTGTCACATGCCCTTCTGAGTCTCACTTCCCTCTTCAAGGGCATAGTGGTCATGACAGTGAGGCTTAGCAGGCCATGGAGGAGTCTCCATGAGACAAAGCACAGAGGGCACAGAGGAGACATGGTAGCCTCTGTATTTGTCACACTTCTCAGGCCACAGGACCAGAGCAGTGGCAGTTCCCTCTTCCTTCCCTCCTGCAACACAGTGACCCCACTCTGAGTTGTTCTCATTCCCACCTGAAAATGACTCAGGCCACAGCCACACACCTCTCTGGCTCTGCCTACACCTGCCGCTTCTGTGTGCCCAGATCCCAGGAGCTGGGGGAAAAGGGGGAAAGCAGATGCTTTGAAGGGTCAGCCCTGAGAGCTTCCTGTGTCCTTGTGGCCCTGATGTGGCCAGAACCAACCAACCATCAGGCTCTCTCTCCCAGTAGTCAGGGTGCTGTCTCCCATCCTGCTGGTGTGTGGGTAGATACCTCCTCCAGGGACATGGAGAAGCAGAGGGGCAGCCCTTGGGGAAAAGAGAGCAGGAGGCAGAGCCCTGAGACCAGGCAGGTAGAGTCGGGTTGAGTACCACCGCTCCTGCCTAGGGCTTTGACTGAGGGTGGGCCCTGTCTGGGGGGCTTTTGAAGGGGCTTCCCATGAAGCCAGAAGCACCCTGGGCCACAGGATCAGGGACCAGTTCAGAGCCAGTAGTCAAGCATCTGGATTCTGCTTTTGGTTTTTGTTGTTGTTGTTGTTATTGTTTGTTTTGTTGGGGGGGTTGTTTGGTTTTTTGTGTTTTTTTGTTGTTGTTTGTTTGTTTGAGACAGAGTCTCACTTTGTCACCCTCAGTAGAGTACTGTGGTGTCATAACTCACAGCAACCTCAAACTCTCTTGGGCTCAAGTGATTCTCTTGCCTCAGCCTCTCGAGCAGCTGGGACTATAGGCTCCTGCCACAATACCCAGCTAGTTTTAGAGATAGGGTCTTGCTCTGGCTCAGGCTGGTCTTGAACTCCTGAGGTCAAGCAATCTACCTGCCTTGGACTCCCAGAAGCACCTGGATTCTGGATCTGCTGCTTAGGGGCTGCCAGACCTAGAAATGCCATTTCTCATCTTTGTACAGTTCTGTGCGCTGTAAAGGGATCCCTGTGGTCCTCACAGAGTGGGATGAGGAGTAGTCACCAGAGTGCTGGGCAGACAGCAGCTCCAGGTACTCTGGGAAGGTCAGCAGCCATGATGATGGGCAACCCTACTCTGCCAGGCCAGCTGAAAGTGTGACCCTGGCCCCCTGCCAGCCACCCCTAAGGGAGAAAGAACTGCCCTGAATGGGGACAGCTGGTGCCCAGCTCCTGCTGTGAAGGCCTGTTGTGTCCTCCAGTCAGAGCCCAAAGGCCTCTTCCTTGGGCTGACCTTTCTCTCTCTAAGAACTTTCTGATAATGGTTCCCTTTGGGCTCAGCCAGCTGCCCACCCCTCTTCTTCCCCCTGCAGAAATGCCCCTGCCCTCTGCAGCCCCCCCTGCCCTCTGCAGCACCCCTGCAGATGGCTGAGGGATTCATCACCATCATCCCCCAACATTGCAAAGGAATTTTCCTTAAGCCTCAAGAAACGATGACACAATAGGTGTCCATTTCAGAAAATTTGGAAAATTATGAAAAAGAAAAGCAAAAGGAAAACCACATAATCCAACTTTCAAGAGGTAACCTCTCTTAATTTCTTGTCAAACATCCTTCTGATATTTTTTTCCTCCACATTTAAGTACATTTCTAAAGGGATTTATACCACATATTTCATCCCACAAGTGGCTCTGTCACTTTACACCCATCAGTAGCCAGAAATCGGCACCCCCACTGTGTGATCCAAACTGGGTTTTGTTTTAGGGATCAGTCACCTGGTATGGGACATCTTCTTGTCTCCTGGTCTCTATCACACAGATGACCAGGATAAACCTTCTTGCTTCCAGTAATCTCTGCACAGGTATCTGAAATGCCTATAAATGGATTCCGGCTCAAAACACCACATTTTAGACACATGTAGCTGCAAGGATTTGCCAGTTTACTTCTGTGAGGGACTGAAGACTTGTAAGCTGAGAGGAGATGCCCACTCTGTCTTAAAGCTGCTTATTACAGAGAGGCTATGAAATATCCACCTTCCCCACATCCCACTACAGCCACTGGTATGAGAGCAGCTGGTTAGAACTTACATGCCAAGCCTGGACAACATCCCCTCTGACTACCCAGTCAGCACATGAAATTGGAAATCTCAGTGAGCAAGTCCCCTCCTGGGTGACCCAAGGTGAGCACTGTCATGCCCAGTGCCAGGGCAGCTGTGGGCAGCTGAGGCTTCAGGCAGCCAGTATCTCATTAGCCCTGTTCGTGGGATGCACTGGCTCCAGACCACTCTGATTGAAGCCATATTGTCTGGTCTATTCTAGAAATGAATGGTAGCATGTGGATTCTGTTCTCTCAGCCAGAGGGACAAAAAATCCCACCTCCACCTTCATCCTCATCGCCATCCTCTGACCTAGGCACTCCTGGACTTAAAAGAGAGTGATGACCTGGGGAGGCTATATTTCACCTTGATGTGCCTCAGTTTCCCCATAGTGGGTTGAATGGTGGCCCCCGAAAGATATGCCTGCTCACATCCTCAAAGTGGAAGCTTATTTGGAATGAGGGTCTTTGCAGATGTAATTAAAGGATCACAACGTGTGAATACTTCAGATTATGGGGCCCCCTAAATCCAGTGAAAATGTCCTTATAAAAGCAGACACAAAGACACAGGGAGAGGTCACATGAAGACAGAGGCAGAGATGGAGAGATTGGGGTGAAGGGAATACCTGGGACCACCAGAAGCAGGAAGAGAGAGGAAGGACCCTCCCTTAGAGCTTTGGAGGGATTATGGCCCTACCCACACCTTGACTTCAGACTTTTGACAATAAATTTGTGGGGGGGTTATGAGACACTCTGTCACCCTAACAAGAGTGTAGTGGCATCATCGTAGCTCACTGCAACCTCATATTACTGGGCTCAAGTGATCCTCCCACTTTAGCCTCCTGTGTAACCAGGACTACAGGCACCTTCTACCATGCCTGGCGAATTTTTCTACTTTTAGTAGAAACAGGGTCTCCTTCTTGTTCAGGCTGGTCTGAACTCCTGAGCTCAAGCGATCGTCCCATCTCAGCCTCCCGGAGTGCTAGGACTGCAGGTGTGAGACACCAGGCCTGGCCAATTTGTATTGTTTTAAGCCACCCAATGTGTGGTCATTTGTTTCAGCAGTTGCAGGAAACTCTTACAAGTTAGAGACAGGAAAATGCTTCATACAGATGTTACAAGGCTTAGAAAAGCCTATACAAATGTTATTGGCATGTAATAGGTCCTCAGCTGTGGGAGCTGGTCACTTGGTGCGCTGGGGACTGGGCTGCAGGACAGGTCTTGGCTCTCTGCAGCTGGATCCCACCCTCAAGGGCTACAGGTGAAGATGCAGCAAGACAGATCTCTGTGGAGCAGGGAAAGGGCCAAGGCCTGTCTCACAAGCAGGAGCACAGCCGGGTAAATTGGATCAAGGGGCAGGGATGAGGGCCAGGCCAGGCTGAGGAAACAAAGTAAGCAAGGCCCAGCAGTCAGAACATGCAGGGCCTCTGAGCAAAAGAAAGCTGCTGGTGAATATGGAGGGACAGGTACAGGGAGGGAGAGGCCAGAGGGGAGGAGAAGCCACATCACAGGGGAATCATGGGGCTTGGAGCAAAGGCACAGGCACCACAGGTGGCCCAAGCAGGACCTCCAGAACTGAGGTCACCTGAACAGTGAGCAGGGAGGTGGATATAGCAAGCAACATATAGGCAGGAAGTGGTGGGGCTGAGCCCTATCCCCAGCAGGGGGTGCAGAGCAGGCCACCAGCCACCTGCCAATCTTAAGGTCTGCTTTGGCCTCAGTTTCCCTAGGCCTCCCTGTCTCAGCAGTTGGAGCAGCTGGCCCTGGAGCTGCATCCTCACCAGTGTAGAAAGGCCAAATGTAGCTAACACTAAGGACCCTACCATCTGCCAGATACTTCACAGGCAACTATTTGTCAAGGGTCATGTGCTGAAGGCCCACCTAATGCCAGTCCATACTGGGCACCAGGCCCCAACTCCTACAGCTCCAGCCCCCACCCCTGTCCTGGGGCAGCTGAAGGCTTGCTTAGGCCTGAGGGGAGAACAGAAGGCCCTGAGCTCAAGGAGCAGCAGCCTGTGGTGAGGGAGCAAAGCAGGTGGAACACTTGGACAGGCTCAGTGGTGCTGGCCCAGGTCCAGCCTCGCTGCTCAGCTGCCCTTTGAGTGGCAGGATTAGTATTCACTCTGGGTCCAGCTCTGAAAGCCCTGTTCCCTCCACAGAAAAGCCAGGATAGCTGGTGGGGTTGGGGGGGAGGGGTTGTCAGTACAAAGATATACCCACCAATGTGTGCACACACTGAGGGCTCCTCCCTACTGCCTGGGGTCCCCACAGGCTCAGCCAAGGCTGATGGGCACCCAGGAGGGGCAGTCTTTCCCTCTCTCTTTGTCTCTCTGTGTCTGCTGTCTCCCCTTCTGAGTTAGTATTTCTGTCTCTGTCCTCCTGTCTGTCAGCATTCCCCTCCTATACCCCGCTCTCCTACCCTCTTGTGGTTTTGTGAGGTCAAAGTACCAGGGAGAGCCCCTGCATGTTGCTTCTCAAACAGAAGAGGATGCCAGGCACATGGCACTCTGCTGGGGCAAATGGTTCTCCTGAGCAAGGACCCCACGCCATGCAGTGTCTGTCCCTGTCAGGGCCCATCTGGACTCGGGGGTGTGCAATGTCCCCATGGCCTCTGCATTTAAATCCCAACAATGACAATCATAGGCTCTGCCCTCTGTGCCTGCAATGGAGCACACACAGCCAGGCCAGGCTGGGACAACATGAGGCCTGAGCAATCTCCTGCCCAGCTGTGACACCTCCAGCCCCTGATAGATTGGTCACAAGGCGGGTGTCTACAGACAGGAACGAAAATAGGAATGCAAACAATCGGTGCTCAGTGCCCTTGAAGGGTTCTGACCCCATGGCAACCCTGCCTGGCTCACATCAATCAGCTCATCTTTGTTGGATATAGGGTCTCGCGGGTTTGGCGGTTGGGCCACAGGATGTCCAGTGAAGCCATGCCAGGGATCTGGAATATGCTTTCCCAGGAAAGACCCATTGCCCTGACTTCATCCTATTCCCCTGCTCAGCCAGCAAAGGAGGCCTGGGAAGACCCTGAGTCCACTGGGAACATGTGCCTTGGAGCAGACTCCTGGCCACACCTGGGGTGTTCCCCACTTTGCAGCCAGCATGAGGCTTCAGACCCACGGTCTATCAGCTTTATCCAGGCAGCAGAGCCTCAGAGGTGGAGGGCAGCCAGGGGAAGAGGTCCTGGATGTACCTCCGAGTGCCACACACCAGAACTGTGGGGTATGGAAATAAGAAAGGCCCCTCCTCCTGGGCACCCCCAGCCACCCAGACTCAGAGGAGATATGGCAGGCAGTTAAGAACTGGCCAGGGTGCCAAGGTCGTGCCAGGCTCATTCCTGAGGCCCTGGGTTTCCACAGGTGCCCAGGAAAGTCCTGTAGGGGCTGGGTCGTCTTTCACCCACCTAGACTGGGAAGGCAGCGGGAGCCCGCAGAGGTTCAGACAGCACCTTAGAGTGCAGGGGACCTGCTATGGAAGCTCCAGATTGGGCTGCCTTCTGAACCCAACATTCTCCCCTAGGGCTCCCCACCCCAGAAAATAGTATCCTCCAGGCCCCTCCCCCAGGCACCCACCATCACTAAGGAGCATCTAGTCAACCTCCACAGTATCTTTTGGCTGCCCCCAGGCCTAGGTATCTGCCCCCTAGCAGCCTCCAGAAGGCCACTCTCAATCTGCATGCCCCCAACAATAAGCCTTTCAAAGACCATGTCTCACCCTGCCCAGCTATCAGCCACATCCCCTCAGCTGTGTCTGTCCCCACCATGTACCCCCCTTCCCACCTGCAGATCCCTTCTTCAGAGGTGCCCACCTCTTCTGACACCCCGCATCCTCACGCAGGTCTTCTGAGCTGGGATGAAGCCCCCACCCCTCTCAGCACCACACCAGCTCTGGCCATGACCCCTGTCACTGCTTGGACATCCACTGTGGCCTCATTCCTTCCTTGCCAGTCTCTGGGCCCGTGCCTGACTGTGTCTTCTGCCTGGAGCATGTCCCTTGCCTCTGCCTGGACTCTCACACTCCACCCTCAGCTCTAGTGCTCCCAGCTGCTTCTTCCCAGAAGCCCACCTGCCATGCATGTCCCTGATACTTACAGGTACCTGCTCAGCAGCTTCTTTGCAGGGCAGGGGTGGGGGCAGCAGCCACCTCTGTCTCAGTCCATCAGCTCCGGCTGCCAGGTCTGGCTCTTGGGGAATGCTCGACCCACGTCACAGCACTGTTGGCACATCCCCTTCCCATGCACACCCAGCACCTACCCACGTGGTCATCATACCGAGCACACACACACTCCACATGGCTCCTTCCGTCTGCACAAGCACACACACCCATACACAGGCATGTGCACACCCAGGCACCCTGATCTAACCCTGTGCCTGCCTGCATGCGCCTGGGTCTTCCCCCCACACTCGTGTCACACACAGCTGGGAAGTTCGCTCACGCTGGCCCGCGACATCCCCCCAATAGGCCCCCTGAGCTAGATAAGGCAAGCTGCTGTTGGCCGCCTCTGCCTGCCAGCATGTGCCAAGTGGTTTCTATGGCGACACATCTTGGCTCTGACAGGAACCGAGGCATGTGGGAAAAAGGGTCCCCATGGAGGGGGTGAGGTAGGAGGTCTTTGTGTCCTCAGGCTGCTGGCAGGCACAGGGGGCTCACACAGTGGAGATGCTCCACCCCAAACTAGGCTTGCATGCTGAGGAGGCTCTGGGCTCCCTGGTTTAGGATCTGGCTTAGGTCATTCAGTCATTCAACAAACCTTCCGGGAAAGCCACTCTGTGCTGGCAGCTGGGGCTGTAAGCTGCCTAAGATGTGGGCTCACCATCAAGTCTGAGGCTGAACTACTACCACCACGGCCCAACTGAAGGCCCCACCCAAGGCTGGAGGCTGGATCCATGGGGCACAGGTCTATGTGCCATCTCTGGATCAATTTTTTCTAGATCAACTGCAAAAGTGGCTCTAATCCTTCCCCAATCGTGCCCTTTGCCATGTGACTTTGCCCAGAGCTCATTTAGAGGTGGGGTCTATTTCTGCATCCTTGAATCTGAGCCTGTTTTATGTCTTGCTTTGGCCAATAAAATGTGATAGAAGTGACACTGTGCCAATCTGAGCTTAGGCCTCACGGGCCATGCATGCTTTGCCTGCTCTTTTGGACTCCTTCCTGCTAGACTAGAGCATGAGAGCAAGCCTGGGCTGGTCTGCTAGAAGGTAAGAGAGCTTATGGAGCCTGAGTCACCCTGGCTGAGGCCATCCTAGACCCACCAGTCCCCAGCCAATCCACCAGCTGATCATGGATGTACGAGTGAGGCCAGTCAAGACTTGCCAAGTTCGGCCCAGAGTAGCAGTATTGCCTGGTTAGCCCGTAGATCCTTAGAAATAACAAAGGATTGTGTTTGGAGTTGTTACACAGCACTAGCTAACTACATATCCTCTTTCTTGAGCCCTGCCAGCAGCTACCCAACTTCATACAGTCAGCACATGCTGGATGCCCTGAGAGCTCCTCAGGGATGCTGAGAACCAGGCCCGAGGGAACCAGGGACTTATGAGAGTGCCACTTCAAGTCTATGGCAGGAGCTACTAACTCAGAAACATAAGTCTCCACTTCCTCAGTTTTTACATCTGTGAAGTGGGCCCAAAGACCTGTCCTGGGCCAACTGGTAAGGTAATGTCTGTGCCAGCTGCACACTAACTGTGCGCCAGCCCTGTGCTGGAACCTAGAGGTAGAGATGCTTGTGTGAGGCCGATAGCTGCTTCTAGGTGCCTACAAATGAGAAGGCAGCACTGCTAGTCCCAGCTCAGAGACAGGAAATGGGCCTGAGAGAGTCCATGACTTTCCCAAGGCCTAAAACACATAGGAGCAGGTGGGGGTGGCCACAAGTACCCAGTTGGATCTGAGCTTGTAATTTTCTAAATGTCTTTCTCCCCATGAACACGTTTGGAATTATTTTAATTTTAGGGTATGTTGGATAAGCAGCTATGGTACCATAACTAGTATGAAGTTCCTGGGCTCAAGCAATCCTCCTGCCTCAGCCTTCTGAATAGCTGGAACTGCAGGCATGCTCTACAGTGCCTACATAATTTTTCTACATTTTGCAGAGATGTGGTCTGAGAAGTCAAGGACCGAAAATGAAAGACTATTCTGAAACGTGAACAAAAGGAAATCAGAGTCCAGGTTCTGTGTGGGCAACATGGCCTTTATTCCCACTCAGGTGCAAGTGAGCAGAGTCTGAAAAAGGAGTCAGCATGTGGGTTAAGATAGGTGGGAATTTAAAGGGTTTGAGGGGTAGGGATTGGTACATTCACTCTTTCCTGGGTGGGACATTCATGTACTCATTTCTTCCCCAGCGGGATGGTTCTATTTGGGCAGGCCCCTACCTTTGACTCTATCAGCGTCTTACTATTGCTTAGGCTGGTCTCAAATTTCTGGCCTCAAGCAATCCTCCTGCCTCAGCCTTCCAGAGTGCTAGGATTATAGGCATAAGCTACCATGCCCAGCCAAGAGCAGTCTTATGTAGAAAATAATCCACTTCTTTTAATAAGAGATCAAAATGTATCATGTGGGATTTTTTAAATCTTGCTTGTCTCCTACTCCCGGCTTCACTGGAGCATCCCTCTGTCTTGCCTCAGTAGCAGTCAGCCTGGTTCTCCTGCAGGACGCCCACCATGGCCAGCATGTCCCGCAGGAGGGACTGGGGGCTCTTTTCCACGTGATCACTGCCCTCAGCCAGTGTGTCTCTGAGGCCCTGGAGGTCTATGGACCTCAGTGTGGCCAGCACAGCCTCGGGCTCCAGGTTCCCCAGGGGCTGGCCCTGTTCACCGGCCTGCCACTTCTGCAAGGCAGCCTCCACGGACTCCAAATCTGAGGTGCTCCCTGACTCCCACAGGCTGCTGTATGGTACAGTCTTGTCCTTCAGGAAGAGGAGGAGGTCACAGGACTTACAGGCCACGGGTCGGTCACAGTCAAACAAGGCACGAAAGGCAAACTCAAAGAGCCGCACCCGGCAAAGAACCACCAACACCTTGGGGAGAAGGCCAGGCGGGGATGCCTTGGGCAGGGCCACACTGTAGGGACTGTGGGGGCCCAGTGGCCCCAGCATCTGGCTCAGGAACACCATTGCCAGCTCTAGGCCCTGGGCCCGCACTTCCCAGTCCAGGTCCCGGCTCACTGTCTGCAGCACGGTGGCCATAAACCACTCTGTGTCCTGGGCCACATCAGCATGGCTGCCCCTCAGCCATTCGATGAAAACCTGCATGACAGCCCTCCGTGGGAAGCCCTCTGAGTCCATGGAAAGGATGTGCATGAACTCCAGGAGTAAGCTCTGCAGACAAGGAGTCAGTGGGGAGGGTCAGTGGGGCTGGAGAGAGTGGGGCTGCAATGGCAGGACCGTGGCACAGCACAGACTGGCCCGAGCCACATAGTCTAGGGCCACACACTGCTCTGGCCCTTTCAAGTGCTGCAGGTACCCAGAGGCTAGATGGGCAGAGCCACACAACTACAAACAACTTTCTCATGTGGGTGCTGGCAAGGAACCCACTGCCTCCTACCTGGTCCTTGGGGTGCTCAGGGTTGACAGGGACAGTGTACAGGCCCCGGCTAGAGAGCTCCCCCATGGTAGTCACTGCACTTGCACGGACATAACTCTCAGGATCTTTCAAGAGCTGCCGGGTGAGCTCAGGCACCTCTGACGTGAGGAGCACATGTTTGAAGTCAGCCTGTCCTAGGGATGAAGCGGACAGACACAGCTGTGACTGAGGGCTGAGCCCTGCAGCCTCCACCCTGAGCTCCCTGAAGGCAGCCTGGTTGGTCTGGATTCCCATGGCCAGTGGAAGGCTCTGGTGTCCCAAGGCTGAGGCCTCCATGAGATGGGGGGGTCTCCTTCCTGTCCTCCCCCCGACACTTACCTCCCCAATTTCTGCTCAGATGGGTCAGGAACTCGAGGGCAGAGTCCCTTACTTCCCAGCAGGGGCTGCACAAGCGTTTCTGCAGCACAGGGAATAGCTCTGGGGTGGGAAGGGGTGGGTCAGAGTGACCTCAGGTCTCAATCTAATCACCCTGCCTTTAGGACTTCCTAGGCTTGGCCACTGAGCCTTCCCACCCAGCTCCCAGTTGTCTCCACTCCTGCAAGTGGCCAGGTACCTGGAAAGAACAGCGCCATGTGTGGGCCGAGACCAGAGCAGCCAGGTGTCCTGGAGGAGCTCAGCAGCCACCTGAGTGCCGCCTGGAAGGCCTTCTTTAGGACCTGGGGAGAAGCCAGGGCTATGAGTGGAGAAGGGGCAGGACACCCACCTGCCCCTGCTCTGGAACAAAGATAGGGCAGGAGTGTAAGGAGAGGAAACACCAGGACTATGCAGGAGGCAGGAGCACAGGCCCGTGCCAGGAGGCCCCACCACTGGGGTAGTGGGATTTCTGCCTTAAGACTCGACAGTCTGTCCATGGCACCTTTATCTCTATGCTGTCTACATGCACATTAGGCCTGCACTCAACCATATGTCCACAGACAGGCCATTCACAAGCAATGCTTATAAGAACTCAGACCCCAAGCACAGGGCCCTCCTTGACTCCAAGCCCCTTCTCCCATCAAGAATTCCCTGCAGGGAGACTGGACTGCTTCCCCCTCACAGGCCAGGCTCCGCCCTCAGACTCCACCCTTGCACTCCTCTGCACTGACAACCGGCCCCGACCCGAGCGCAGCAGCCTGGCCCTGAAGCTCATTGTGAACAGGGACTAGATGCTCACATGGGAGACCCACTGCCTCTACCTCCTTCCCTCCATGTGCCCTGTCCCCATACCATGGGGCTGGAGTCGGGGCTCTCCAGGTTCTCCAGTAGGACAGCAAACACCTCTGTCACCTGCTCTTGGGAGCCTGAGAAAGATGCAGATGGACAGACCACCCCAGCCCTGGCCCCAGGAACCCCTAGCCCAGGAAAGCGGGATAAGGCCCATCAGCCAGCTGGAGCCCCCCTACTTGCCCACCCCAGAGGAGAAACGTGAAGGAGCCACAGATCCTGATGCCTTTAAGCAGAGAGAAGCAGAGGCTTGGGTTCCCCCAGCACCAAAGTCGGATAAACACACTCACCCATCCCTTGAGACAGCATCCCCAGGAAGTCGAGGGCTGCCCTCTGGACCCGGACACAGCCTGCCAGGGTTCCACAAAGACGGCCCTCCATACTGGAGGTGGGGGCTGCTGAGCCATCACAGAGCCGCAGTATTATCACTGCAGCCCTGAGCAGGGGTGCCTGGGGCCAGGGCGAGGGGCGCTGGGGCTGAGGGGAGGAAAGGAGGATCAGCAGAGTCCACAGTCCCACCAGTCTGGACATGGGTTTAGCTGGGGCCAGACCTACCAGTGGCTGCAACTCCTCCAGGTAAGCCAGGGCCCGGCACAAGAGACCCGCACAGGATGACTTGGAGGATAGCAGAGTGTCCACCATCAAAGGGTCGTCTGAAGTCCCATCCAACAAGCCTGCAGGCCAAGCCAGGAATAGCTCGTTTAGAGTAGGCACCCCAGCCTTGCTAGGGGTCCCTGCCACATGGCCACCATCCCATAGCAGAGCAGTGGCTCACTGGGAGGAATGGCCCATGCTTCAGCCATTCTTGCTTTTAAAGGCCTAGTGTGATTTAAGCAGAGGGTGGTAAGCCGGGCAGTACCCATCTTCCTTTCGCTGACCCCTAGGACCGCCCAGGGACCCAGGTTCCAATCCCCATCCTCCCTTCTGAGCTGCATACCTGGGGGCCCAGGGGCTTGAGCAGTGGCCTTCAAGACATAGGCCAGGGGCTGGAGAAGGACCCCAAAGGCCTGGGTCCTCAGCACCTCTGGACTGGGGAGGAAACACAGTAAGGCAAGGAGCTGTGCTCTAACACCCCTGGCACATTCTGGGGCAGACTGGACAAAGCAAGCAATCAGGACACCCTCCTGAGAAATAGCTCCTCTACAGGCCACTGGTCAGGGGACCCAATGGGATGGAGGGTAGGAAGGGTAGAATCAAGCTCAGGAACAGCCACTCAGGGGGCCTCAGAGGCTGCTGCCCAGTTAGTCAAGATGTCTCCTTTCCATTCTGTAGGCAGCACCTGCCCCCATGTTTGAGCCTGGGTGGGAGCTATGCCAGGGCAGTGTAGTCTCCCTGTGGGCCTGGCCCATCATCCTCCTTATCCTTCCTCTGGAGCAGCACAGGGCTCACATTACAGTCCCCGCCCCTCTGGGTGGCAGGTCCTGAGGAGCACACTTGGGATTCTGGCAGGCCATCCTCCCTGACCCAGGCTCTGTTATTCCATGGCCCCCCAGACCTGCCCTGTGGTGGGCATGCTGCAGAGCTGCATAGGCCACCCACTGAGGCCGCTGGGGAGGGTCAGAGGGCCGCAGAGTTCTTGGGCTTGAAGGGGCCACAGCTCCACTAGTGTATTTTCACCTCTGGGGATCCTGTGGAGCTTTCCTTTCAGAAAATTATTCTGTCACTAAAGAGGTGTAGAAGCCACCAGCCTACATCACTGTCTGGTCATGCCCCATGTGGCTGCCCCTGGCTGCTGGTGTTGGGAGCTTCCCCAAAGTTCCCTGGCCGTTAAGAGCCATGCCCTTGACCTCTCTGCTTTCCTCTGCCCCTAGCACCCCCTCAGCATGGAACACACCCCAACTCATACCAGTGCTCGAGTTTCAGGACCCCCAATGCCAGAGGCCCTGCTTGGTTAGGGCCCAGGCAGCTCAGAGCCCGTGCTGCTGTCTCCCAGAGACTGAGGTCCGAAGAACCAAGCACAGGAGAACTGCAGAGGACCCCAGAAAGAGAAAATTATTCCCTTGCCTCCCAAAGTCCATCCAAGGACCAGCTAGAACTGCCTTGCCACCTGAGGCTACAGTACCCAGCCCAAAACAGAGGCCTTCCCCAGGTGTCCCCTTACTCAGGCAGCATTCTTTAGAGGAGAGGGAATCTCCGTCCCTAGTTGACCACCCAAGTGTGACAACGATCTGGGACATCCCGAGGAAAACATGGGTCCTACCCCAGGCTCCACTACCTGCACCCTGGGGACTGACCGGGCCACACAGAGGAACAGGTCCACAAGGGAATGTGGGGCTGGGACGGGTTCTTTCTCCAGTAGACAGGCCACAAGGGGACTCATTTGCTCCCAGAGGACTTTTGTCCAGGGGTTCTGGCAGCGCCCAAAGGTGGTGGTCAGGACGTTGAGCGCCTGAGTGACCTTCGGGAGGTCTGTGGAACACAAGGACTCTTCGATGTGACATACAATCTTCTGGGCACAGGTGGACCAGTCATCACCCTGAGGGCAGGGGTGTCCCTCGGCCCTGCCTCCCATCGACAGAGCCAGGACATGCACCAGGAGCTGACCAGCGGCTGAGGCCACAAACAGGCTGGTGTCTCCCTGCAGGGAGAAGATGATGTCAACAGCACCTGGGCAGGGGACAGGGGAAGAGAGCAGAAGGTGGTCAGTGAAGTAGAGTGGGGGAATGTCATAGACTTTTGTGAAGAGCCTGAACAGGGCACCAGCATGACCCCCAGATACCCCTCTCAAATATGGGACTAAAGTTCCCAGAAAAAGACCACCTCCTCTCACGAAGCCTTAAGCCCAAGAAGCTTGTGATTTTCCCCAATCAGTCTCAAGGACTGACTCTGATAGCTCATTTGTAATTGACTGACCAGGCCACCCCAGCTCCTGAGGCCTGATCTCTGAGCCACAGGACACCAATACCCCTGGTATCTGCTGTCACCACATGTTCACCATGACACATGTTCATGACAGCCCTGGGACACCTGTGGATGAGAAGACCAGGCTCTAATGGTGCAGGGACTGCAAGGGGCCCATGTATCAGGCAGGGTGGGGTGGGTATACTCACCATGGTCAGCCAGGAAGCACAGGGCACTGGGGTGCTGTGCCAGAGAGTGAAGACCCTGTATCCAGCCACTGCGAATGGTGGGGATGGCCCAGGCTGCTTGGCCTAGGGGTCTTGCCACCCCAAAGAGCCCGGTAAGCAACTCCCCCTGCTGGGAAGCAAGGAAGGAGGTGGGAACCTGGGTGGATCATAGGTGGGCTATTTCTCAGGGCTGGTCAGGGCACTTTGGGGGGACACGTTCATACTAGCTGCCAATACAGAAATGAGAGCCCCACAGTGTAGGAGCCACTGCATGGCTCGCTCTGCCTTCAGGGGCAGGGGGCCTTCAGGAAAAAGAAGAACTGATTCCTTTACTTCTATTACTGAACATTTGAGAAATACTGTCCTCAAAATGGCACTACCAGCTCCACCTTCACAGATTGACTATGACCTTTGGGGCTAAGAACCCCAAGAGTTCTCCTAAACCCTGAAACTTGTGTTTGCGGTTAGGGCACTTGCCTTCCTCACCTAGGCATCTATACCCCAACGTTTTAGACCTAGCACACCCGTGAGTCAAGCCTGCACCCATTACTCTGAAGCTGACCACTGGCTGGCAGTGACCAAGTCCCCATGGAATCCCCACCTGCTACAGACCTTCCTTGGCACAATAACATCCATGTACATAAGATTCCCACTCCACACTAGATTTCAACAGTGTGGCAAAAACCCCGATTCTGACTCCTCCTGGCAAGAGACCCACCCTGGCACAGTGAGTCCCTGAGCCTGGAGTCACAACCCTGGGAATAGTGGTCAGGGCTGGCCCAGGCCAGGTATCAGGCTTTGTTTCAGCTGCTGCCTACCTTCAAGGGACAGGAAACCCTTCACTCAAACGTAGGTGCTAGGAGAAGGCCCTTGGAGATGGAGATGTTACTTCTAATTCCTTATAGCAGTACAGGGGCCGCCCACTCTACCCCTCTTACTGTTTTTCTCTAAATTTAACTCAAGCCTAATGCCCAGCTCACCACTGCACAACCAACTGTGTGCCCATCCACAGCTGAAGGGGTGCTGCTGGCCACAGCTCACAGGGGAGTCCCTCTCTCAAAGTTGCTCATGGCCAGGGCATAGCTCACGGCCAATGGGGGTATAAAGGTTGGGCCCCTGTTTCCAGTGACTATGTGCATGTCCCATGCCCAGATACTGACCCCTGCAGGTGGGCCTGTGATGAGCTGCTGCCCTACCTGGGATCCTGGAGCTGCCATACCCCTTGATGTCTGTGCAGGGGGTGGGTGGAAAGAGAGCAGGAAAGTAGTCCAGGGCCACAGGCCCAGGAAGAAGAAGAGCAGGCTGGCCCTGCAGTGGTCTGTGTCCCTTGTCCCTGTATACAGGGGACTACCTCCTAGATAATGGAGATAGGCGATGGCCATTCAGGCCTTAAAATGATAGCCAGCATTGGAAAGGAGAGAACGAGGAGATAGATAAATACCCCCTATTCCAGGGAATGGCTGAGGCTGGGAAAAGCCATTTACTTATGATTGAAAATTCATTTTCAGAAGGACAGGTGATGTAACAGACTGCAAGCGTAACTGGATTATTTAGGATTGAGTGTGAGCTCCACCAGTCCTGTGGAATTCTCATATTGAGCCTTTGTTTCCTTATCTAGAAAATGGACATGAAGACTTCTGACCTGCTTTTGGCCTGGTCTCCTAAGCTAACATGAAAATGATGTTACAAATTCTAAAGTACTTTATAAACTGCCTAGCCCCATGCAAATGGATACATGATTACAGGTGAGGACAGGAAGCTCCAAGCCATGCCCTGGGACACAATGCATTATATATCCAGAGGGGCTCCAGGACATAAGGTCTGTACCACAGCAAGATGGTACTTGGCTGGGCTCCGGGGCAGTCAGCAGTTGCTGAACCGGAGGGCACTCATAGATGGCAACCAATGTCCCTCCTCACCACTGTCCTCTCCAAGTGACTCTAACATAGCACAGGGAACAGAGGAGGTGGCAAAGGGGCCACACATGCTCACATTGGCATTATTACCTAACAAACCCAAGCTGTGCCCATCTGAGGGTGCTCAAGGTTGTGAGACACACAGCTCTGGGAAGTTCCCCAAGCTCTCATGCCTTATTGCTATGTAGAAATTCTCATTGGTCACTCATAGCTTCACAAACATGAATGACTCTAGGCACAGATCTGCAGTCTCATTTAAGGCTCACAACAGCCCCATGAGACAGGTACAATTCTTATCTCTGTGACAGGAAGAAACTGAGGATCAGAAACTTGGGCAAAATCCTACAGCAGCTCTACAGCAGGTCAGAGCTAACAATCTCAGTTCTGAATTATTCCAAAACAATTCACTCCTTAACCCCAACATCATTCCTGATGAGTGTTTCAAAGGGGTTGCATGTGAGAGTAAAAACTTTTCAGTGCTAGTCAAATACAGGAGCAAAGGGAGTCTCTGGAAGTCGAGGATCATGATAGCTGAAAATGCTTTAAGGATCTGAAGGAGAAAGCCACCCACTTCTTAATGGGACAGTCACAGGGAGAACCCAGCTCACCTGAAGATACTGGAAGCAGTTTTCCTGTGCTGCAAATATCCCTGCCAGGCGGAGTGAGAAGGCAAGGACCCCGGGACTCACATCTGGGAGTTTCAGCACATGAGACAGCAGCTCTACTAAGCAGGGATTCTCCTGTAACAGCAGGAGACTGGATTCTGTGGAGATGGCCCAGCCGGTAAAGCGGTCACCAGGGACACAGCACAATGTGTCTCCCTAAAGAACCCTCTCCTCCTGGCAAGTCCCAGACCCATTTCTCTGAAGATATTAGACTTACAGTAGAGCTGGGAAAAAACATTTACAACAAATACAACAAACGACTCATACAAGTCGTTTTAAATCAAACAAGGTAGTGGGGACTAGAAGGCCAACACCTCAACAACAGGTCAAGGACACAGACAAGAAATTCAAATGGCCAACACCCTGAAAAAAATGACTATCATGCTGATTATGAAAAATTAATGCAAATTAAAACAAAATGGATACTTTCAAATGGATACTTTCATACTTTTCCTTAAACAGATAGTGTTCCAGGTAAGGAAATACAATGGAATAGGACTTTTTCCCCAGCCCAGGCACTCTGAGTTTCTATATTCAGCTATACCATTGTTCAAAAGTACTCAGGGGGTAAAAGGTATTTTGAGACAAAGGCTGGAAGAGTTTCCCAGAGAGAGGTCTTGTAGATAGAACTACTAAAGGACATAGTTCAGAAAGAAGGAAATTGAGCACAGGAGAGTCCCCATGACAAGGGCCCAATCAGCACAACAGTCAATCTAAGTAAGCACTGTATTCAAAAGTTAAAAATATATCATCATGGCAGGGTTCTGAAATCAGATAGAATTAAAATACTAGACTACAGACAACAGTAACATGGAACACTGCAATAAAATTAAGGTACTCTGAGATCCTTGTTTGGATGGAGCAGAGACTCTAATTGACTTCAGATTTTTAAACAAACATCCAGTTTGTGTATTAAAAATGTAAAGGTAGCCACTAAAGAACATAAATGGAATGTATTACTTCAAAACCAGAAAGAAAAAGATTAAAACAAAACAAAACCAAAAAGCTTTATCAGCCCAATGGAACAAAGTAAGACACAGGAAATATAAAAGTGCAAAAGAAAAAGGTGGGAGCAATTCAAATTTAACAGAAACTTAAACAAATGAAAGAGATCAAACTTACTTGTGAAAAGAAAGAGTTGCTCACATTAAACACTAAAACTGAGCAATGTATTGTTTCCAAAAAGGAGTAAAAATAAACCATGGCAACCTGAAAGGCTGGGAGTAGGAAGAACAAGATGTGGTAGGCAAATTCTAATTTTAAGAAAGCTAGTGTAGCAAAGTATTACTTTGTCTAGTAATACTAGACAAAATGGGAGTGTAAAGTGGAGAGCATGATTAGTGCAAAAAAATCCTTGTTCACTAATCAAAGATACAAATTCTAGGAAGTTATAATGGCATCACAGCATTCTAACCTGGACAAGAAAGACCCTCTGTCTCAAAAAAAAAAAAAAAAAAAAAAAAAAAAATCAATGTGTTGCATGGAAAAAACATTCACTACAATCACAAGAGAGAAAAACCAGATACCAAAATTGTTTTTACAGTATAATCTCATTCTTATCAGAAAAATACAGCTTTATGATACATTATGAAAAAGGCTGACAGTTTGATTTTCCTACAAAAAGGCAATGATTTATTTTTCTTTACTCTGTTCTGTTGCATAACTTTTATTTTTGGAGACAGAGTTTCACTATGTTGCCCTCAGTATGGTGCTGTGGCATCACAGCTCACAGCAACCTCAAACTCGTGGGCTTAAGCGATTATTTTTGCCTCAGTCTCCCAAGTAGTTGGGACTACAGGTGCCTGCCACAACACCCAGCTATATTTTGGTTGCAGTTGTCATTGTTGTTCAGCAGGCCTGGGCCAGCTCAAACCAGCAAGCTTCAGTGTATGTGGCTGGTACCCTACTCACTGAGCTACGGGTGCTGAGCTTCCATGTTACATAACTTTTAAAGACTACATACTATCTTCATAATCAGGAAGAAAACAAACCTAATTTCTTATACCAATGCATGAGAACAAAATAAGTTTGTCTACATCCTCTGCAATAACTAGCAAGAAATGAACAACAAGATGCCCTAATGGCTGGAATTGGTAAAAATTTTAGCCCACTGGCTCTGAGTTGCTCCGGGTCGCAAGTCTTGGAACTTGAAATTCAAGCTCAGAGCTTGCTTTTGAGCTTGCTCTTCAAGTCTGCAATAAAAAATGGGCTCCAATAAAACTACATTGCAAAAAATGGGAAAGAAGCAGAATGGAAAGAGTAAAATGGTTGAAGAGGCAGAGCCTGAAGAATTTGTGGTGGAAAAAGTTCTGGATTGACAAGTAGTAAATGGGAAGGTAGAGTATTTCCTGAACTGGAAGGGATTTACAGATGCTGATAATACTTGGAAACCTGAAGAAAATTTAGATTGTCCAGAGTTAACTGAAGCATTTCTTAATTCTCAAAAAGCTGGTAAAGAAAAAGATGGTACAAAAAGAAAATCTTTTTGGATGAGCGCAAATCAAAGAAGAAAAGAGATGCTCCTGATAAACCAAGTAGCTATGCCAGAGGTCTTGATCTTGAAAGAATAATTGGTGCCAAAGACATCAGTGGAGAATTAATGTTTCTTATGAAATGGAAAGATTCAGATGAGGCAGATTTGGTGCTCGCAAAAGAGGCAGATATGAAGTGTCCTCAGATTGTTACTGCTTTTTATGAAGAGAGACTAACTTGGCATTCTTGTCCAGAAGATGAAGTCCAATAATTGTTTGCATTGCTATATATATATATATATATATATATATTTATATTTATATATATATATATATTTTTTTTTTTTTTAAATCTGGGTCTTGGTTTTCGATTGATGAGTGTGAAGAAATAACTACATTCTAATAAATCAAGTTTAACAGGTTCATTTTGAAAATAGTACTGGGAGAGTCCTTGGGGGGGGCTTGCATCAATAGCACTGGTTACTTTGAACAAATAAAAGCTTTCTCTACTTGCTTCCTTTATCAGAAAAAAAAAAACACTTGATACCCTGGTATATTATTTCCTCTGCATTAGAGAACAGCTTTTCTAAATGCTAAAGGAAATTTCCATAGCCATTATTCAGTAAGAACTTGTGTTTAACTTTTTGCCTAAGGACCATTCTGAGGTGTTTTTTTTTTTTAATTTGTTTCTGTGTGTGTATACCTAACATGCATATGTAAATGATCACCAAAACAAAAATCACAGGTAAGCCCAGGTGTCTGCAATACCATCATTCTGAGCAATGTAAGAATAGAAAATTTTCCTGAAGCCATAATATCTCAAATTAAATAGCTGCTTCTTAATTCGACAATTTAAATGGATAATTTAAAGGCAGCAACGTCAGAATTTGTATGTATAGTCATATAAATGCAAAATTGTGTTTATAATATAAAAGGAAAAGCTTTATCATTACCAATAACCTCCCCACTCACATGAGGAAACTAGACAAATCCTGGTGTGTTCTAATGAGATAAACAAATAAGACTTAGTTAAATGGTCATTAAAGATTCCTCTAGTAAGCCATTCCTAGGCTTGGTTATAGAAACCTAATCAGATGGTTAAGCCATGTTGGCAGTTTCACACCTGTTGACATAAATGTGTGAACAAACTTGTAATCTACTGACCTGCATGTTTTTTCCTTACCAACTCTTCCTTACATGTAGACTCAAACTTTTCAGTATTTGATTTACTGGTTGAACAGAAGCGATAAAAAAGTCATAATAATCAGAATGTTACCCAACTGTATATTGTTTCCTTTTATTGTAAATAATAGGGAACAGTGGTCAATAAATAGTTTTATATTCCTTTAAAAAAAATTTTTCAAGCTGAAACTCTCCTGCCCATTCCCTCAAGCTTCAGCTCACCTTGCCCCCACTAGCCACCGAGAATCCTTAGGAAACAGATATGGACAGCCAGTTCCTGCCCTTTCTCCATGACAAGGGACCCTGGTGCCTTGCCCCTGGCTCCATATGTCCCTCTGTGAACAGCAGTACCCACCCCTTACCTGCTTCTGTTAGCATTTTAAACCAGTCCAGGAGCTTCTCCAAACAGGTGTCATCTGCCACCAGCTGCCTGGGATCTGCCAGAACTGCACAGACAGCAGGGAGGAGCTGGGAGCATTCGTGGTCCATGATGAAACCGAGGTTCCTGCAAAGGAAATGTGAGAGCCAGTCCTCAAGGTCGCTCCAGACCCCGCTCCCCTAGTCACAGGTAGCTCGTGATGCTTGTGGTCAGAGACAGAGGTCTGAGCTGCGAGGATGGATGCAAACCCTCAGTCTGGGTAGGGCCCTGCACACGCTGGTGTCTCAGCAGCAAAGGAGGTGTGAGAGTCTCCCACAAGGGCCCTGTGAGCTCCAAAGCCTGTTAACCTTGGACTTTGGTGGGGTGGAGGGAGAGCATGGTACTGCCTGAGGCCTCAGTTGAGTCTGTCAGGGGCATCTGTGAGTTTTGGAGTCAGTCTTGTGAGCCGAGGAATGTGTATCCATGCACCCAACCCGGAGTCAGGGATGGAAAGTGTCTCTCCCTCCTGGAGTCAGTGGATAGTGCATTTGACAGTCCTGCAGCCAGCAGAGGTGTGCGGAGCGGAAGAACCGGTGTGTGCATCTGTGTGTCCAACCTGTGAGTGGACCGGGGTGGTCGAGGGCTCTCTGGTCTCGGGCATCTGTCTGTCCATCCCCGTCCTCGCAATTCGGGTCAGTTTTGGCCACCGCGCACGCCAGGCCCGAGTGTCCAAAAGGAGCCCCGGACGTAGCAGCCGCACTCGGCCCGTAGACTGGGCCCAAGCCCTGCACACTCCCCCCTCCACCCGGGTTTAGACCTGGCCCGCTCACCCCCACACGCTCCTTGCACCGTCACTCACCCCTCGTCGGCGCAGTTTTCGTGCGTCAGCCGTAGGCCCCGCCCCCGTCTCAGGCTCCGCCCTCGAACTGTGCAATCTACCAAGCCTGAAGGGGACCGCGGGCGTGGGGAACCGTGACAGCTCCTCTGGAGACTGCTATGGAAGCCTAGTGGACCGGGCTTGGGGAAAGGCGCAGGCTTAAAGGGTTTAGGTGGACAGGCCGGCGCCAAACCGGTTGCCTCGATATATCACCCCTACCAGGACGTGAGAGCATCCGGTGGGCGGAGCATCCCGAAGCCCGGCCTGTTTGTGAGAGGCGGGGCTGTTTTGAAGGGCGGGACCCCGCTAGCAGGCGCGCCACCTGTCTAAGGAGGCAAAGGGGGGAAAGCGCATAGAGGACCTAAGTTCCCCATTCAGTGCAACTGCATTGGTCACGTGTATCCACTGGCTTTGAGAGCCTAGTCGCATACTTGAGGACCCCGTTTTAAGACCCCGAGGTC
>CAUYPK010076573.1:0-16888 GCA_963574355.1 Loris lydekkerianus
TTCACGTGTAAATATATGCTCTTTCCTCCCAGTAGCAGCTTATATGAAAAGGAAGCCTTTGGCTCTGTGCCTGTAACTCAAGAGGCTAAGGCACCAGCCACATACACCAGAGCCGGCGGATTCGAATCCAGCCTGAGCCCAGCAAACAAACAATGACAACTACAACAAAAAAAATAGCCAGGCGTTGTGGTAGGCACCTGTAGTCCCAGCTACTTGGAAGGCTGAGGCAAGTGAATCGCCTAAGCCCAGGAGTTGGAGGTTGCTGTGAGCTATGGTGCACAGCACTCTACCCAGGGTGACAGCTTGAGGCTCTGTCACAAAAAAAAAAAAAAAAAAAAAAATACCCGATGTACTCAGTACTACTGTGAAACCAATTTATAATCACTCACACTTACATATGAAAAATGAAACACAACTATAGCCTAGGATGAAGGAGGGAAGGGGGGGGGTGGGTCGATGGACAGAGGGTTAGTAGGGGGACCACACCTATGGAGCATATTGCAAGTACGAGTTGGATCTATCAGGTATAGAACACAAATGTCTTAATGCTGTAATTGGGCAAATGAGGTGAAGGCTATGTTGATTAGTAGGATGTAAGCACTCCAAATAATCAACACATTGAATCCCATAATGGCATAAATGTATTTATGATCTATGTAAAAATGACTTAATAAAAATAAATTAAGTAAAACGTGCCATTTGCAGCTCTAAAATTAAAGAAAAGAAGGAAGAAAAGAAAGGAAGCCTTCAGACCATCTGGCTCTGATAGCTATCTTCATTAAACTTAACATTCTTAATATATCAGTCAGGAGGGCACCAATGGGGATGCGACAGAATTGGTAAAGGTAAGTTAAGTGACCTCATAGAGTAAGGTTAAACTCTGGAACTACTTTGCCTGTCTGATTTCTTCTGCTCTTCAATCCTTAAAATTTGGGTTATATTAATAGAATATAGTCAAAGCATATGGAGTAGCGAGTGGGTTCTCCCAGATTCAGCGTGGCTGCTAGTCCACATGCTGAACAGCACAGGTAGGGGGATAGCCAGCATCCAGGCCAGCCCTGCTGCCCATTTGCATCCCTACTGCGTCCCTCCTGCGTTCAGCTCTGGTGTTTCTCCAACTCTGTCCTTAGCAGATCAGTGGGCAGAGCTAAAGAAGCCCAAAGCACTGTGCAGATGTCTGTTCACTAGGGCAGTGCCTCTGAATTAAATAGCCCTGGGCTTAGAAAGAGGGATTTTTAACCAACAGATTGGCAGAATGCCTGAATTGCCAGGAGCCCCACCCAGCACAAACCTCGGTGGCTGTTCCTTCTGTGACATGGCCATTCCAGGTAGATTCGGGATGCCCAGGAGCTCAGGGAGAAACAAATAGCATGCCACCTTCCAAGGAGGCCCTTTTCATTATTGGATGATACTTCCTTTACACTGAACCAGAAATCAGCCTCCCAGTTGATTTTATGGAGTCCAGCTAATTTTCTTTCCTCTTTGATAGGATTTTAAATTATTGAGGCCGGCTGGTGACCTTAATCTCTTTATAAATATCCCCTCTAGACCCCTCACTACTCTGATGCCTCTCCAGGCACCCTACTTGCTGTCTTCTTGAAATGCAGTATTCAGAAAATTGTAGAATATTGGAGTTGGGAAGGATGTTAAAGATGATCTAATCTTCTCCCTTCCCCACTCCTTCTCTGTTTCAATACCAAGCACTTTTGCTTGGTAAACCATTCTAGATTTCAGATGCAGTTAGATTCAGTGAACCTAGGGAGATCTTCTAAATCAGTTAGCTAAAAGTTTATTTGGGTTTAAATGGTTTGGTGCCTAAAATTGTAAACAGAATCTTTCTCTATGAAACCTAATATGTAGGGAGAATAACATTTCTTTTAACAGAAAAGGCAATGAGAAATGGCACGATTTTCCTTAACATAATGCTGTGGGGTGAGCATGCGGCATCCATGCTGTGCTGTAGTCCCGCCGCAGGGGGCTGTGCTCTGTGAGGTGAGCATGTGGCATCCGTGCAGTGCTGCAGTCCCGCCGCAGGGGGCTGTGCTGCGTCTTGAGCTTGCAAGGGATGAAGGGATGAAGACCTACAGGTTAAAAAGAACCTGTAGGGAAATTTAATTCCTAGAACAGCCAACATCATTGCAAGAAAACTTTAGTTAGGAACTAAACACTCTTGTTTGTGAGTTGAGAGTTTGAGGGTTCTCTGAACTACAGTAAATACTAATATTTGTATGTAGATTACTCACACACTTACAAAGCCCATTTCCCCTTCACTTAGGCATTATTCTTATTCCCCACTCTAGAGAGCAGAAAGCTCAAATAGTTTCAGTCAGTTGTAAAATAAGTCACACTGCCCAGAGATCCAAGAGCTGTGTCTCCCCTGCTCATATCTTTTTCTAAATTTTACAGTATTTTCATCATAAAATCTCTGAATTTTATTACATGTTAGTGGCGTTGGATACAAACCTGCATTCTATATGAAGCTTATATAAAAGTAGGATGTTGATTTTCCTATAAGATGAAAACCATGGTGGGTTCTGCAGTCTTACTAGCTCTGACTTTGTACATCCTATTATTTTAACAGAGAGCCCTGTGTTCTTCTGGCAAGCTCCTGTGCAGCCTTCAATATTCAAAAGTCACACGTGCATGAGATTCCCCCTACCCAAATTGGGTTAGGCAGGGTTAATGACTCTTTCTTGTTTCCCACTGTATCTAAGAGCACTTACCACACTGTGTGACCACCGTTTATTTATGTGTCTTTCATAAATACCGGATTGGACTCCAGAAGGGTAAAGATCCCATCTTTTTCACTGTTGTAACCTTGGAACCTAGCAAAGTTTGTGATACTTGAGAGACACTAAGTATTTTGTTTGGCTAAATGGGAGAACAGCAGCTCATCACCTGTTGCATTGGCTTGGGAGTTTTGTAAGAGCATAGAAGAAATTCTCTGTGTCTACAAGTCCCACCTAGTACACACTGCCAGTGCCACCAGCTCACCCATACCAAGACCAGGTAGAGGCGGCAGCCTGGCCTGGAGAGGCAGGCCAGCCACAATTGCGGGAGACCAGGCCTTTTGTTTTCACATAAGGAAACAGAGCCACACCCTTCCAGCGTTAAGTGGTGATGATGCTTCTCAGTTGGCAGGTGTTCTTCCCCCAGAGGCAGCGCTGCACTGGTTAAGAGCTCTTCCTCTCTCAAACCTCTTGTGTTCAAATTCTGTCCTTTCCACCTACTAACTGTGCATTATCATGGACAACATTCTTAACCTCCCCATTCCACCATTTCCCCCTCTCTAAAATGGTTATTGTAATTTTAAAAATATAGGAGAATACTCAGTACAGTATCTAGCCACTTACATGGGGCTCAGTAGACTTCAGTTGTTATTGCTACTTTATTATATCATGAAAGCTTCCTCAGAGCATGCACTTTAGTTGAAGGATAGAAATATTGAGTATCTAGTAGTAGTGATGGTTTGTCAGTGTTTTCTCTTCCCAGTCATCATTAATGGGCATGTGCTTTGTGCCAACATTTGACGCTTTGCATACGTCTACTCATTGTGGCCCACAATCACCCTATAAAGTAGGTTTTGTCTCCATTCTGCAAAAGAAGAAATGAGCTTGAGAGAGTTCAAAGCAGCTTGTGGAGCCAGAAAGCAGTGGACTGTTAGACTCCAAACCACATGTGTCTTCAAGGTGGAGAAGTTGCTCATTATGACCAGTCAGTGTTCTTTGCTGTTGATGTTCTTGTTATCAGCACTCTTTGGGGCCTTTCACTGTGAGGTGATTGATTTGTACCTCTTCTAAGATGAACATTTCTTTCAAATTGATTCCTATAAGCAGAAATTGAGGTGGTGTTAGACTACAGAGTTGAGACACAGGGGCTTCTGTTTGCCCAGAACTGCTCTACTTACAGCACATCACACGCTGCAGTTAAATTGGTTATTAACCAGAATTCCGACATATTTTTCATACTGACAGACAAGGTCATCTGTATTCTGTCATTTCTAGATAGAGGACATACCACCAAGAGAGGACAGACTGTAGGAAAACACATTTCTAATACCAAAAGCTTTCTTACTTGAGGGTTTTGCCTGAGGCTGCTGGTGTTCACGCAGGTCAAGCTGGAGCACACCCATGGATTTGGGTATGAGGATGCCCACATCAGCCGCCAGTGTGTTGAAATGTGGAGTTGGAATAAGCACAGTAGCTCTGGGGCCTGCTGCTCACTTTTCCTAGGCCACACGACATTTCTCAGCTGGGAGTGTCTAGACTTGTACTTTTCAGCATTCGCAGGTACCATGGAGAGACTCAAAAAGGTTCTTTCTGGCAGGAAAGTACATAAGCTGTAGTAGGTTGGTTTTTGTTTTGTAACTACCTAAGAGTAGGACAGCATGAGATGGCATGTTTAATTGCCCCTTCAACATGGGACCAGAAGTCAGCCCTAGGTTTCCACTCTGCATTGACACTACATGGCAGAAGACCATTCTGGCCCAGGCGAGGGAGATTGGCTAGTACCGTGCTTCTAAATATGTTTTCACTCTCCAAAAGAAATCTTCATCTAAGACTCTCTTGTTTCCCTTTTTTAGGTAGCTCTGTGGTTGAAAGTGTTGCTCTCAAATCAGACTACCTGCATTGGAATCCCGCCTCTGCCTCTTGCTAGCCATGTGACCTGGGGCAAGTTACTGGGCTTTTCCAGGGAGTGTTTTCTGGTGACTAGTTTTTACCTCCTGAGATTGTTCTGATAACTAAGTGAGATGAACCTGGAAGGGGGTTTTATGCAGTGCTTCACACATGGTTCTCAGTAATTGCTGTCATCACTGTTCTGTGTAAGAGAGAAGTACATTCGGAAAATATGCTCTGGCTCCTCTTTGCCTTCTTAGAGAGTTTTGTCTTCTAGGTCTTTCCATGGTATCAGGAACCAGAGAAAATGTCTTGGATTATAATAGTGGTGGTCGTACATGTCCATCCATTCCTAGTGTAGCTAGGTACTGGTCTCCTGTACCGTGGGGTCCAGTCCAGGCACCGCAAATGTTTTTCCATAAAGGGCCAGATGGTGAATAGCTTGGGCTTGGGGGCCATAGACGGTCTCTGACTCCTATTTTTCCCTTTCTTTCCACCTTTAAAAATATAAGAACCACTCTTATCATCAGGGCCACACAAAAACAGTCTATAGGCCACAGTTTGCTGACTCTTTTTCTCTCTGATCTTGTGCTCTAACATGGCAGAATTTTGAAACATGAGGTTGTTTTGAACCATCTTTCAGGTCAAAAGATGCTGCTAGTCAAAAAAACATTTAAGTTTTAGTGCTAAAAATGGAGTCCAGTTGAAAAATAGCATACTCTTTCCCCCCATCCTCAAGCATCTACCTGTATTATACATATATAAGGAGTCTTTAAAGTTCTATTTCTGAGACCAACACGGGGCTTATGAAGGAATCCATTAGAGCCAATTTGACAAATGTACCAACTTGGACAAGCTCTGTGCCCATGATGTTAATCCAGATTCACTCAGCGCTCAAGTCATGATTTTAATTTTAAATTCCTGGGCTTTTGTACCCTTGGGTCTCTTATCTGGAGCAGTCTTGTTTTATGAAAATAGCGTCTGTTACTGTGAAGTAAGCTAACCATAATGAACACAAGTGCGACACTTTTTCACAGCAAAAAACAAAAGTACAGGCACAGCCTTTTTGAAATGACAATATTAAATTGCCAGTGATGATGGTGAAGAAAATATTTGACAACTGAAATGGCACCTGTAAAATGTAATCACCAGGGAGAACGTGCCAGCGCGTCATTCCTGAAGCTGATTCTCCACAGGCAGAAGCATTCTGTGTGGTTCCAGGGAGGGAGGAAAAACCTTATTTTAAATAAACTGCTTTCTGGCTCCTTTAAGACTGTGCATAAGTGAACTTGATTTACAGGTCCTGTGTTGACCTTCGAGATGTTCATGGGCAGGGTGTGTCTCTTATTCATGCTTACTCCTTCTGTATTTGGGGTTTCTGAGGTAGTTTCTTCAGAGATACAGTTTTGCTGATGGGATGGCTTCATTTGTCCCTAGGAGAGCTCCAGTGAAGGAGGCGATGGCATTTTTGGTGAAAAGAAGGATGAGAGCCGGACAGGTGAGACTGTATCCTTCTAAAGGCAAATGAAAGTGAAGTCCCAAATTGTTATTACACTGGAGTTTATATGTGATCAAAATGCTATTTATTTTTTTTTATTTTTTTGAGACAAGAGTCTCACTATGTCACCCTCCATAGAGTGCTGTGGCGTCACAGCTCACAGCAACCTCAAACTCCTGGGCTTAGGTGATTCTCTTGCCTCAGCCTCCCAAGTAGCTGGAACTACAGGCACCCGCCACAATGCCCAACTACTTTTTGTTGTTGCTATTGTCATTCTTGGCCCAGGCCAGGTTCGAACCCACCAGCCTCAGTGCATATGGCTGGTGCCGTAACCACTGTGCTACAGCTGCTGAGCCTAAAATGCTATTTTCTAAGGAGGCTCTTTTAAAAAGCCAAATAGATTGACCTTCATCAAACTCTCCTGGACTCACACACAGAGCTTTAACATGGCTCTGCCTTCCTCTGTTTGGCATTAAAATTCAAAAGTGAGGGCTCGACACCCATTGCACAGTGAATTACAGCCCTGGCCACATGCATCAAGCCTGGCTGGTTCGAACCCGGCCCCAGCCTGCTAAACAATGATAGCTGCAACAAAAATATAGACAGGTGTTGTGCAGGTGCCTATAGTCCCAGCTACTTGGGAGGCTAAGGCAAGAGTAGCTGTAAGCCCAAGAGTTTGAGGTTGCTGTGAGCTGTGACACCATGGCACTCTACCGAGGGTGACATAGTGAGACTCTGTCTCAAAAAAAAAAAAGCTGTAACTAGTTTAAGTCATTGAGTCAGCTTCTTTTTATTTAAACAAAATCAAAAAATGTTCACCCCATTTTAGTTCTCTCTGTAAATGCTAATATCCTCACTGATGTTTGAAGCCCAGGATGGCTCCGACCCAGACAAATCACCCTGGCCAGTTTCATCTGCTCTCACAGCCCGTCTCAGACGACTGGTCACCATTTACCAGCGCTGCAACCGGAAGGAACTCTGCCGACCTGAAATGCTGGGACCAGGTAACCAAGGATACTGGGTTCAGGAAGAAATGTTCAGGAGAACCTCGGAAATGGACCTCATCAACAAAGAAGCTCAAAAGAGGTAAAAAGCCAATGCCCAGAAGGCGCACTGAGCTACCCTCTGGGCAGAATGACAGAAGGTAAAGCAGACAGTTAGCAGAAGACCAGTGCACTTCTGTCCTCACATGAATTTACATCATCTCCAGAATTCATTAGATGAACCTTCACCTGTGAAGGTGCTGTCATGGTAATGGGAGTCTGATGAGGTTTAGAACACCCTCTGTGCACAGTCCCCAGGCTCTTAAGGTTTTCTCTAAGTCAGACTCCAGTCCCTGGAATCGTTCAGTAACAAAGGGAGTAGTATGCAATGAAGCTTGTTGTATTTAATCGCTACAGATCCTTACAAGCCTTTGAGAGCAATGAGTATCATAAAATCTAAGCCAAGAAGAAAGGTGTCAATTACCAGGAATTACTTGCCCACTTTGAGATTAAACTAAAAGGCTTACAGAAGGCCAGCACAGGCTGGGAATGATGCCACCAAAAAAGTAGCGACAGAGCTGTAATTCTTGAGAGTTCTGATGTCCATCTGTCCTTCTGATGAAACATCCAGTGAATTAAAAGAAGACTACATAGCAAATTCAGTCACTACTCCATGCTCTTTCTGACTTTATGAAATTTGATATTTCAGGGAAAGTATTGCTCTCATCTTGCACAGCTCCAAAGAGAAGAACCAGACCCTCTTCTTTCCTGATTCCTACTCTTCCTCTGACCCCTCACCCCACTCCCCATTCTTAGCTGGACTCACTGTGGGGTGGAGAGTACCATGCCCAAGAGCCCCTCATAAAGACTATGGTGGTATATAGTTATCCAACTCCCTTAAGTCATTAACTTACTTCTGTAGGATGCAGAGATTAGAGGGCCTTTGTGTCTGAGAGAAGATAATTGATGTCGGCAGCCCACCTATATAAAACCAGAAAGAAAGGCATTGTGAGATGGGAGTCAGGATGTGTGCACAAAAGCAGTCGCTGCTTTTCTCTACAGCAGTTTCTTCATCTGTAAGATTAGGAGGATGAAATTAACAGTCTGAAAGTTCTCCTGGATTCATTCTCCTACTCTATATTGTACACGGGGGAAAATAAGGCAGAATACTTAAGCATATATAGTATTTTGAAAATCTTTATCTTCTATAAGTAGAAGTTAATCACTAGATAATTCCTAAAATTAATCAAGATACAACAAGCATGCACACATGACTGACGGACAGGCAGGCAAATACCAGAGGAAAGAGCTGAAGATTTGAAAGTAGCTTCCTCTTAGGGAGTAAGATAATAGGCTGTTTTCATTATAAGCCTCTCAGCCCACGAAATAAAATAGACAAGTTCTACCTACTTTCTTGACTTCATGGACTGTCATATAGTAGGCATTCAATCAGTGGTTGTTGGCTTTTCTTAAAAAATAAAAACAGCTCACTTTCCCTTTCTGGTTAAATCTCAAGGTGGACTAGGAGAGAACAAGCAGACTTCTATAGAACAGTATCTTCTTTTGGTGTTGTTTATGATCAAGAAAAGAAAGCCTTTGACTGGACACAGTTCCGTATCATATCCCGTTTGGACAAGAAGTCAGATGAGAGCCTGGAACACTATTTTTACAGCTTTGTGGCTATGTGCCGGAATGTCTGTCGACTACCTGCGTGGAAAGATAGTGGTGAGAAAACTCTTTGTCAGTATATCATCAGATGAGACAAAGAAAGAATATGCTGGTTTTTCAAATTGCATAATTACTTTCACTGTAACTATAAAGGTGGAGTCTATCCAAGGAATTTAAAATAATTTAAGGTAAAAATTAAGGTAAAAATAAATAAGGTTTTAAAAATTCATGAATTTCTAATTGGGTTCACTTTTTTAAAATAAAACATGTCTTCCAAAATAATATAACTCCAACAAAAATTTTCACTGATACATTGAAAGACTGCTATTAACTACTTTTTCCAAAGTAAAAGTTTTTTTTTTTAAGTCACATCAAGATTTATCCTACTCTGAACTTTGCTGCTTCCTTAGATTAAAGCTTATGATTTTAAATGTTGTCTTATAACTATAGAACATAAATGGCTGATCTGGTAGAGCTCTCTTGAGAAATTTCTTTCTGGTTGGCATTGTAACAGCTTCTTTCCAGTCTCCTTTAGCCTCATATTTATACATAAACTTGCTGTAGACATGTGCCCATACTTCAGGAAAGCAAAAATTAACATCGAACCTAGCATGGGTTCAGGGCTAATGGCAGCGTGCAAAGACATTCCAACCTTTGTTCCTCTACCCCCACACGGCATGGTTAAAGCTTTTCATTCAGGCCAGGAGGTTGCCTATGTTGGAAAGGTCTGGACCTCGAAGTCACAGTAACAAAACCTGGATTTAAATCCAGGTTCTCCCACCTTGAGCGTGGTAGCCAATCTGAGCCTGTTTCCTCATCCTTGAACTAAAAAACATATAAAGTGACTAGTCTAGTGTAAAGGGCACATAGTACATGCTTCTTTAAAGGGAACTGATAGCATGTCTAGAACTAGAGTTTACATGCTCCTCTTTACCCTCCCCATGTCCTTGTCTCATAAAAACCTTTCATTCTCTTTTAGTTTCCCACACACCTAAAACTGCCATGCTGAGGAGCCAAGAGTTAAACTGTAAGACCAAAGATAAGAGGGCGTAGGTGGCAGGGAGTCTCTACGGGCCATCTTAAACGATAGACTCTGTGTTTCCTTTTCTGTCCAGGTCCCCCAGATGCCACCATCTACATCGAACCCATCACTGAGGAACGGGCAGCAAGAACTCTGTACCGCATTGAACTCTTACGGAAGGTCAGAGAGCAAGTGCTCAAGTGTCCTCAGCTGCATGAACGCCTCCAGCTGTGCAGGCCCAGCCTCTACCTCCCAGTTTGGTGGGAGTGTGGGAAGCATGATCGAGACCTGCTCATCGGCACCGCCAAACACGGCTTGAACCGTACTGACTGTTACATCATGAACGACCCCCAGCTGTCCTTCCTGGATGCCTATAGAAACTATGCCCAGCATAAAAGACCTGACACTCAGGCACCAGGAAGTCTCTGTTGCCTTTACCAGACCAATTCCAAATTATATGAATCTCTGACATATACTCAAATGAATAGGACTTCAGAGTCCCTTGAAAATGAACCCGAGAATCGAGGGAAAATAGAAAGCAGAGATGATCATCTTGGTCTGTCTGATGTGACTTGTGAAAATTTGATTTCTAATGTTCAGGATGTCATTTCCATCAGCCATGATGAAAGTTTGCTGCCCGAGACTTTGGACAGCATGATGTATGGTAAGAAGGTGCTCGGCGGAGAACCAGACTCTTTGGAGGAGAGCCCGAGCACCAGTGCGGAGTCCAGAGGAGAGGCTGTCGCCGTCTCGGGAAGCCAGGAGGAGACCTGCCAACCCGGGGGCCAGGAGGGAGAAGTACCTTCAGGCCCCTCTTTTTTTGGTAGCTTAGAAGCTAGAGTAGCTCAGGTGAACGTTATAAATGGAAACCATTTATTGTTATCTACTTCGGAGGAAGGGGACCTCTCCTGCAGTGTGGCGGGGCCAAGACCTGAAAGCATCGTGCAGCTAGAAGCCAAGTGCTTAGCTTCCCCTTCCTTGGACCCAGGAGGCGAAAGTGGTTTTGTAGATATGTGCAATCTTAGTGTCTGTGACTCCAAAAGAAACCTGTCAGCAGATCAACAATTAATTGATTTATTAGAAAACAAAACCTTAGAAAGTAAATTGATTTTGAGCCAGAACCACAGTGATGAGGAGGAGGAGGAAAATGAGGAGGAAAACTTGTCTGTGGCAGCAGGCATGAGGGAGAGGCCAGAGGTCTTGCATCTCACCGAGCCCGCTCCTAACATCCCAAGAGAAGAGAGCCGAGGCTTCCGTTTAAATGAAGCCAAGAAGGGAAGCCTGGAGGTGGTGACCCAGACCCCTGGACCGCAGAGGGCTTTCCCTCCAGCAGCCTGTCAGTGTCACTGCAAACACATGGGGAGATGGACACGCAGCCTCAAGAATGAATTTGAAGTGGAGAAACCGGAGGGTTATAACCTAAACCTATACAAAAGCAAAACCAATAGTATTACCTTGGAGGGGGAGCCCACGGCTATTTCATCAGAACTGTTCAAAGTGAAACAGGAACTTTTAAAAGACCCTTGGAAAGAAAGTACAGAGGGGAGAAAGGGTTTCCCCACATATCTTCTTGAAGGAAGTGAGCTCAAATCAGAAGACTTGGATTTTGAGAATAAAGATGATTATGATAGAGATGGAAACTGCCACAGTCAAGGTACAGGATGTAGGATTTCGTGTTGGTCTGGATAAACCAGTTCTCACATGACAGGGAGCGTGGGGAGAGGGGTGTTCAATAGTTTCATGGCTTCCAAAACAGGCCCACCTTCCCTCACTGTGTATTTAAAGCCAAAGACAGAGCAGCTTATTAACTGGGATCATTGTTGGAGATTGAGAATGATTTTCGACAATCGAGGCACCTTTGCTCTGTCATCTGAGTGAGTGGAGAGGGGCTAAGGGCCTTTGCACAGCAGAGGCTGGAGTGGCGTCCAGGGGAAGGAGTGCTCCCTCCGCTAGAGAAGGTGCTTCAAAATGGCTAAAGTAGAACAGCCTTGGGACATCAGTAACCTGCAACTTAGCATACATGCAGTGAATTTTTTACTAACGCAACAAAATATATATAAATCTTTTCTTTTTTAAGGTGAGCAAAGCTCCCTTTATTCATGTCGTCATCAGAACCCTGTGGTTTAATGTCACTGCATTTGGTTTAGATTTCTTCCAGTAACTCAACAGAAACAGACATAACAGAATTTACAACAAAAAATAACTAGATTTGATCATTTTAAATAGGGAATTCTTAGATAACGGTTCAAGTTAGAAGGAATTTTATGTGTTAATAAAAGAATCCAGGTGACACTGGGATTTTTTATGTTTTGCAGGAGTAATATGCAGGCAGTGATTAGGGTTCCTGCCCAACAACAACTAAAGAGTTTTACCTGTTTTTATTTTTTCAAATCCATGAGGACAGTTAGGGTAAACAGAAGTAGTTCATTTATCCTTGTCATTATCACAAGAAAACCAAAGAACAATGCTTTTCATGCCTGGTGCTCTGCTGGGTATGGAACTCAGGGGTGTGGACAGGCACAAACTTCCCTTTCTGGGGCAGTGGTTTTATGTGGAAGAAGGAAAGAGAGAAGAACTGAGCTAAGTTCCCCTGAGGCATGGCATCTAGCTTCTTTTTCTTTTTTCTCTTTTTTTTTTTTTTTTTTTTGCAGTTTTTGGCCGGTGCTGGGTTTGAACCTGTCACCTCCGGCATATGGGGCTGGTGCCCTACTCCTTTGAGCCACAGGCGCCACCCACTTCTTTTTATTTTTAAATTTACCCTCTTGGCTTTAGTCATTATATTGACTATTTGGGGAAGGCTTCTGAAGCCAAATTAAAATTTACCCGCTAGCCAAGGTAAGAACCAAGAAGCTGAATTTGGAAGCAGCTTGCCAAGTGTAGTGGCTCATGCCTGTAAGCTTAGCACCTTGGAAGGCTGAGGCGGGAGGCTTCATTGAGGCCAAGGGTTTAAGATTAACTTGGACCACAGAGCAAGACTCTTTCTCTATGAAAAAAATAGAAAAGTTAGCCAGATATGGTGGCACATGCCTGTACTTCAGCTACTTGGGAGGATGAGGCAGGAGGATTACTTGAGCATAGGAGTTCAAGGTTACAGTGAGCTAGGATTGCCCTACTGCTCTGTTTAGACAACAGAACAAGACCCTATCTCAAAAAAGGAGAAAGTAGCTTAGTCAAATTATAGCCTCAGCCAACTCTAAACCAGTCTATAGCCGTGGTCAGGCCACCTCTCTTCAGGCTGTAATGGGCACTGCAGTGTCTAGAATTCTAAAACCCACATTGCTTTTTGAGCTCTATTTTAGGAAAAATCACCCAATAATCAGTCCTTGGAAACCTAGACAATCAAAATGAGAATGGGGTAAGATAGGTATGGCTTAGAGAGGAAGAAATGTTCCCGGCAGACATCCTTTGGGAGCAGTGTAAGCCATGTTAAGGGAGGGCGAAGGCAGCTGGTGACCCTGAAAGGCTTTAGTGAGCGTCGTGCACCTGCGTGGTGGGAGTCCCTCCACAGATGCTTTTAAAAGTGCTTCTGCGGACCCTGAAGAGGATCCTGTGTGCATGGGGTGTGGGATGGGTGAGTAGAGAGGGTGACGCCAGCCAGGACCAGCCCCTGGGTGTCCTGCCTCTTTCTCCAGGGTTTTCTCTCTCACAAAGTTTTAAGCTTTTTCTTAAAACTTAAATCCAACTCCTTTGTTTAAAATCTCTCAGTGGTACTCCCTGTTGAATCTAGAATAAAACTCAAATTTTCTGTCTCAGCCTGCAGAACCAGCATGATCTAGGTAATTTCTACCCTCCCCCTAAATTTTATACTTTGTTCCCGGCCATCATTTAGTTCCTTGTCTTGTCCGGAATGCCCTTCCATTGCCCCCTCACCTTCATGGGTGTTCCTCCTCGGAGAGGCTCACTCTCCCAGCCCACCTGAGTGGGTCTTCCTTCTCATTCCCCTTTATGGCACTTGCCACAGCTTAATAGTTTTAGTTACTCCTTTATTGGTACTACCTTCCTGGCTGTCTTTCCTCATGAGACTGTAAGAACCTTGAGGGCCGGGGCCATATCTGCCTTGCTTATCCTGAGTCCAGTAGGCCTCCCTAGCAAAGTCTTGTTTGTGGTAAGGGGTGTCTGTAACTCTCTAGAAGACTTTCTGTACCTTGTAGAATGTTCATGTTTTTGTAGAATGTTCATGTTTCAGAGGATATACGTTGTCTTTTCACCAGAAAGAGGTTCACAGCTAACCCTTAGACGCTTCACTACCATCTGTTCACTTCTTTTTACTACTAAGTGGTCTTTGAAGATCCAATTCACGTTGATACTAAACCTTGACCAGTGCTGAAGCTTGAAAGAATGAGTTGTTTTTCCATTTCTTTACATTAGCAAAGCAGTTGAAATGTTCTAAAGTTTCTTTGCATCATTGTTTTCCTTAATCGGGTCTATTTTTCCTTTGTTGTAAGTTTCATGACTTTTGATCTTTCCTCATTACTAACACCCTCTTGCTGTATTACGTCTCGTATTTCATAGACTGTCCCTTTAAATATATTAAAGTATTATAATATGCAATTTTCCCTTGTCCACTACAGTAAGTAAGAATGTCTCTTTGTGGTCATTCATCTGTTCTTCTCTATATGAGAAAAGAATCTCCTTTTTCCTTTCTTTTTTGTTCCTGAGGAGTACAAATTCTTTCTAGAGGACTTGCCTTGGTAGCCCCAGAGCAGGGTTTTACATTTATGGGTCTCCTAGAAATACACGGTATGGTAATTAGTGTTCAATCTAAAATATATTAGCACAGAATGAGCTAAAAAACGGCAAAAAGAAGAGACAGATGTCCTGACATCTCAGAATTACTCCTGTCTCTTCTCAGATTATCCAGGGAAATACTCTGAGGAGGAGAGCAAGAGCTCAGCATCAGGCATTGCTGGAGACGTCGGGGATGAGCTGCAGGAGGCACGGGCCCCCACAATTGCCCAGCTGCTGCAGGAGAAAACCCTCTATTCCTTCTCTGAGTGGCCAAAGGTACTCCCAGAACTTGCATTTTCCCTCTAAAGCATTCTCAGCTTTGAATCCTTTATTTTAAAACTTTAGAGTGTTTCTGAGCAACAGACCTGGAGAAATGCTTAATCTCTTTAAAAGATACAAATATGTAACATTTGAATATTCAAAGATCTATATACACTTGACTAATTAGCATAAAATGTCCAGTAGTTCTCATATTTATGGCACTATGGCTTTAAATTTCATCACCTTTTATTTTAAGGTTTATAAAGTGAGTATGTTAGAGTGTGCTCTTTTCTAATCAGCTCTTCCTGGTGAGAAAACTTGACCCTTGATCTCGAGGGACTTTGTAAATGTGGATAACTTGGTACTTATTCCTCACTTTTGAGCTGTTGTGCTTTTTTCTAGGATCGTGTGATAATTAACCGCCTAGATAATATCTGCCATGTAGTATTAAAGGGGAAGTGGCCCTCCAGCCAGCAGTATGAGCCCTTGAGTACCCTGCCCACCCCAGTATTAACCAGCAGTGCTGGTTCTAGGAGCATCCTCTCAGAGCCAGAAGCAGCAGAACACAGCTTCAGCAATGGTGCAGCATTGGCAGCCCAGATTCAGAAGGTGAGGCTGTAAGGATGGTGTCGACTACAAAACAAAGAATGGTGGGCACTTCCCACTTCTTGATTGAGTTGCTTTATTCAATAGATATTTATTGGATGGGCATAGCGCCTGTAGCTCAAGCTGCTAGGGCACCAGCCACATAACATCAGAGCTGGTGGGTTCAAGACCAGCCTGGGCCTGCCAAACAACAATGACAACAACAGCAACAACAACAAAAATAGCTGGGCTCCTATAGTCCTAGCTGCTTGGAAGGCTGAGACAAGAGAATCGCATAAACCCAAGAGTTTGAGGTTGCTGTGAGCTGTGATGCCATAGCACTCTACCAAGGGCAACATAGTGAGATTCTGTCTCGAAAAAAAATATTTACTGAATGGATAGGGGAGTTTTGTCAATCCATTAGTGTTTGGGGTGTTTTTTGGTTCAGGCAGGGTGTGCTGAAACAGAGTCTCTCTGTGTCACCCTGGGCAGAGTGCATTGACAGCATCATAGCTCACTGCAACTTCAAACTCCTGGGCTCAAGCAGTCCTCCTGCCCCAGCCTCCCAAGTGACTGGGGACTATAGACATGGGCCACGACACCTGGCTAATTTTTCTTTTTCTTTTCTTTTTTTTTTTTTGAGACAGAGTCTCACTTTGTTGCCCTTGGTAGAGTGCCATGGCATTATAGCTCACAGCAACCTCAAACTCCTGAGCTCAAACAATCGTGTTGCCTCAGTTTTACTATGTATTTTTTTTTCTTTTTTTTATTGTTGAATCATAGCTGTGTATATTAGTGCAATCGCCTGTTCCCATTCTAAGATGCACCATAGATGAGGCCCCACCCGTTACCCTCCCTCCACCAAAACCTCCCCCCTCCCTTCCCCTTCCTTGGCCCCTTCCCCATAGTCTTGTGGTATAGTTGGGTTATAGCCTTCATGTGAAAGCTATAATTTAGCTTCATAGTAGGGGTGAGTAAATTGGATACTTTTTCTTCCATTCCTGAGATAGTTTGCTAAGAAGAATATGTTCCAGCTCCATCCATGTAAACATGAAAAAGGTAAAGTCTCCATCTTTCTTTAAGGCTGCATAATAGTCCATGGTATACATGTACCACAATTTGCTAGTCCATTCGTGGGTCCATGGGCACTTGGGCTTCTTCCATGACTTAGCAATTATTAATTGGGCTGCAATAAATGTTCTGGTACAGATGTCTTTGTTATATTGTGACTTTTGGTCTTCTGGGTATAAACCTAGTAAAGGAACTATAGGATTGAATGGCAGGTCTATTTTTAGGTCTCTAAGTGTTCTCCAAACATCCTTCCAGAAGGAATGTATTAGTGTGCATTCCCACCAGCAGTGTAGAAGTGTACCCTTTCCTCCACATCCACGCCAACATTTCTGGTTTTGGGATTTTGTTATGTGGGCTGCTCTTACTGGGGTTAGGTGATATCTCAAAGTAGTTTTGATTTGCATTTCTCTGATGATTAAGGATGATGAGCTTTTTTTCATGTGTTTGTAGATTTTGC
>CAUYPK010076579.1:0-23792 GCA_963574355.1 Loris lydekkerianus
CTTTACTAGGTTTATACCCAGAAGACCAAAAGTCACAATATAACAAAGACATCTGTACCAGAATGTTTATTGCAGCCCAGTTCATAATTGCTAAGTCATGGAAGAAGCCCAAGTGCCCATCAACCCACGAATGGACTAGCAAATTGTGGTACATGTATACCATGGAATACTATGCAGCCTTAAACAAAGATGGAGACTTTACCTCTTTCATGTATACATGGATGGAGCTGGAACATATTCTTCTTAGCAAAGTATCTCAGAAATGGAAGAAAAAGTATCCAATGTACTCAGCCCTACTATGAAGCTAAACTACAGCTTTCACATGATGGCTATAACCCAACTATACCACAAGAGTATGGGGAAAGGGCCAAGGAAGGGAAAGGGAGGGGGGAGATTTTGGTGGAGGGAGGGTAATGGGTGGAGCCACATCTATGGTGCATCTTAGAATGGGTACAGGCAATTGCACTAATGTATACAGCTATGATTTAACAATAAAAAAAAAAATTAAAAAAAATTTTTTTTGACCATTATCTAGGAGATGTTTAAAGGGGACACAAAATTCCTTTTGGAGGGGTTTGACTGAGTGGTCACTGCAACTGGCATGCTCAAAATCTGTAAGAGTATAAATGACTATGTATTTGTAAATCATAAATATACACAAATGCATGTATATTAAATAACTTATGTTTGTATGTTAGTATGTGTGTGTATATAAAACTGTATGTTTGTATGTGTGTGTATATAAAACTAACTACATGTATAACTAAATAACTACATACCTGATCTAGTATTGTATCTGATCCATTGTATAAGTTCTTCCTGAGGCAAATTATTAAATTCTCCTATTATGCTCCATTGATTATGGAGGTTTGTACAACCTTGTATTGACATCACTGTTAGGATGCCAAAGATAACATTCTCAAAACGAACTCTGCAAAAAAGCCAGCCAAAGAGCTGAAATGACAGAAATCATTTATTTATAAATTTTATACAAAGAGTGCCATAGGACCAATAATAAATTCTCACCTTGGTCTTAAATCAAGGTCAGCATACAAACATACAAAATTATTGTGTTTAAAAACAACAAACACATTGAAATTAGACCCAGGTAATAATGGAGCTTTCTGTCAAAATAATTCTCTGAAAAGAATTAAGCAAAGACTAGAATAACCAATCTTTCCAGCACCGATCTACTATCAGGGATTAAGATTCGTGATTTGCAACTGTGAAACATCCTAGAATGAAATCCTTTAATATTGCACTGCCTTTTATGGAAATTTTGAATAACTGGAGAAATCCTATTAGCATTGTCAGGGATATTCCTCTCAGAAAAACAGATGTTATGATATTTTAAGATAGTATATTTCTATTTCCAGAAATAGCTTAGTCCTAAACTTTTAGTTGATTTATCTAGCTAGTTTCTATGTTAGATACAAAGTACAGTAATAGAATCCCAAGATTTTTTAGGGATTCTTGGAGTCAAAAAGAACTAAATTAGAGCAATCACTCTGCATTTATTCTGTTCAGATAAGTATTTGAGGGTACTCTGGTGAGCCAGGAGACTCTTCCAACAGACCTGAGCTCCAGAAGATTATGTTTGTGGCTAGGTCGCTGATAGAAGGCAAAGTGTGGCTCATTGCTTGTCACCAAAATACATAAAAATCTTAATTTTCAAAGCTACTTGGAACTGCTTTTCCTACTCCATAGTGAATCATGGACTACATTTTATATCCTTACATTAGTTCAGTTAAATACACTTAGTATTTTGATTATTTGAATTTCTCATCAAAGCCATGGTAACTATATTATAGCTGCTACAGTTATCGCAATGCAGTTATACAAGAATGAATTCCTTACCCGTTGAGAACAAATCAGGGAAGCCATAATGCACATATGTGGTGTCAAAAACAGCTTCAGCCTCATAATTAAAATGGCAAGAGCAGTAAATGCTAACAACTGCAATGTGTGAAAAGCCAGCTATAAAAACACAAAGAAAACACGACATCTTAAAAATAATAAATATAAAATAAAATATATCAAAACTACTATTATATTTATTAGTACAAGTACCTTCTAACTTAGTAAAAACTCTATTAATATTTATCCTTTCATTTAAGAAGGTGTACTGAATGGTTTCTATATTCCAGGTACTGGTCTGGGTGCTCAGCTGCAACAGAGAGCAATTTCTGCCCTTGTGAGGCTTACATTTTGGCACATTCAGTAAATAGAGAAAGATAATAAATAGACATTGCAAATAAATTCACCATTACATAATATTAGAACGTGATCAGTACAATGGGCAAGAAAATGGAGCAGGGAAAGGAGTCAGAAAGTGCAGAAGGTGGTGTTAAGGGTGGGGAGAACCGTCAAGGCAGGGGTCCACTGAGCAGGTGACATTGAGCACTTGCCCAAAGTGAGAGGTGATCCATGGGGACAGAAACCTAGGCATGAAATGTTCACAAAGGTACCTGTCATTCATTTAATGACAGAAATCACAGCAGAACATAAACTAGATTAAAGTAGTGGAATTACATAAATAGTTGTAGTAATTGGTATGATACCCCATTATGATCAAAGTGGGGTTCCACTGAGTAAAGATTTTAAACAAAACTTTTATAAGCAAACATTCATAACATATCTTCAATTTTTCACTAAAAAAGTAGACAATGAATATGGGCAAATAATTAATTCAATAAAAAGTAAATGGCAACTAAATACACATATTTGTGTTCTAACTCACTAATAGTAAAACAAATTAAGGGTTAAAGTAGTGAGATATTTTCATCTATCAAACTGAAAAAATTAAATTAATACTGATTGTTAGAGAAATGCAATGAAACAAACACTGAAATAATAAATCGATGTACCTCTGTAATTTAACAAAAGTTAAATTTAACAAGAGGTTAGAAAAGAGTCAATCCCTTTCACTTAAATTTCTATTCTAAGAATTATTTAAGAGATTAAAACATAAAGATGTTCTAATTTTTAACAGCAAAAATAGGAAACAGTCTAAGTGACCAATATAGAGGAATAAGTAACTAAATTACTTCATATCCATGGATATATTGCCACTAATTAAAGTATTATTTAGTGGCATAGAAAAGTTCTCAGGGTATAAAACTCTATATACAGAGAATGATATTAATGCTGTGAAAAAACACCAATGTATATGTATGCATGGGGAGGCTGAAAAGGCTAAGAAAACATACCAATATTATATTTATTAATTTAAAAATATAATACCAATTTTTCTACATTTAAAAAAGCTTTACACATCATATTTTAATCAGAAATATAAGTATTTACATTTGAAACAGAATGGCAAAAACTCTATCCAGATTTCTTTTATTTCATTTTTAAAATAAGGATGCTTAACAACAGAATTTCTTAATTTCTTTTATAATTCTTAGATACAATGTTGGGATGAGGAACATTTATTTCAAAATCAATCCTCATTTTTCTTTAGTCAAATTCATCAAACAAAATCACGGACATATTGTAGAAGGAACAAAAAGAAATATCACATTTCAAACCCAAACCGGTCTTTTTGTTTAGAATCACTCCATAATAGACTGGTAGATTATTTTGGCCATCTACTTTAATCACCTACCCCAAACAGGCATCTCTTCTATAAATCTATGGACCAGATATTCACTCTTACCTAAAGAGGAATATATCATAGGACTATGTACTGCAATTCTGGATAGTTGTAAATGTTAGAAAAAAATTCCTAAAGCTAAGAAAGTATGTTTCTGTTACTTCCACAGAAGTGCGTAAAATTAATCAAAACCCAATTATGCATGAAAGTCCTATATTACTTAAATATGTAATTATGACTCTGTACCTTCAAAGCTTTCTATTTTTAGGCTAAATATTAATAAAACTTCACTTATTGGGTCTGTGTTGTACCAATTTTGGTTTTCCTTCTCTGGACATAGTAGAGATTGCACAGACTGTCTTAAAATGTGGCATCTAGAAATAGGGTTTGATGTACATGGTCTAATCAGTACAAGTACACATCTTATTTCTTCTAATATCCTTTCTTTGATTATCTTGTACTACAGAATGACAGCGTCATTCTCTCTCATATTCTATTCACTTCGACCTCAGCAACAACTTCTCACATGATCATCATTAAGTCCAAAGTAGCAATTTGTCTTGCCCTTTTTCTGTTATCTAAGAGTTAAAAGGACTATATTTTCATTTAGAGACTAGAAAAAGACTGACCATTTCCTTACCTTTCCTGCAAGTTTCTGTTTGATTTTGTTTTCTTGTGGTTTCTAGCAGTTATTACAAATGGTATAAATTAAATTTTCTTGTGTTTCTAGCAGTTATTACAAATGGTATAAATTAAATTTGTTTTTCTTTATTTTATTTTATTTTTATTGTTGGGGATTCATTGAGGGTACAAGAAACCAGATTACACTAATTGCATTTGTTAAAGTCCCTTTTACAATCGTGTCTTGCACCCAAAATGTGTGGCACACACCAAGACCCCACCCCCCCTCTCCTTCCCTCTCTCTGCTCTTCCTTTCCCCCCCTCCTTCTTTCTCTCACTCCTCTCTCCTTCCCCCACCCCGTGTTTTAATTGTTCTCATATATGAGTACATAGGATTCATGCTTCTCCTTTCTTGCGATGCGTTGCTAAGAATAACGTGTTCCACTTCCATCCAGGTTAACATAGTCTCCATTTTTTTAAATGGCTGAATAGTATTCCATGGTGTACATATACCACAGCTTGTTAATCTATTCCTGGGTTGGTGAGCATTTAGGTTGTTTTCACATTTTGGCGATTGTAAACTGAGCTGCAATAAACAGTCTAGTGCAAGTATTCTTATGATAAAAGGATTTTTTTTTTTACTTCTGGGTAGATGCCCAGTAATGAGATTACAGGATCAAATGGGAGGTCTAGCCTGGGTTCTCCAGACTTCCTTCCAAAAAGGTTGTATTAGTTTGCAGTCCCACCAGCAGTGTAAAAGTGTTCCCTTCTCTCCATATCCACACTTACATCTGCAGTTTTGAGATTTTTGTGATGTGGGCCATTCTCACTGGAGTTAGATGGAATCTCAGGGTGGTTTTGATTTGCATTTCTCTAATAGATAGGGATGATGAGCATTTTTTCATGTTTGTTAGCCATTCATCTGTCTTCCTTAGAGAAGGTTCTATTCATGTCTCTTGCCCATTTATATATGGGATTGTTGGCTTTTTTCATGTGGATTAATTTGATTTCTCTATAGATCCTATTTATCAAGCTTTTGTCTGATTCAAATATGCAAATATCCTTTTCCATTGTGTAGGTTATCTATTTGCTTGGTTGCTGTCTCCTTAGCTGTACAGAAGCTTTTCAGTTTAATTAAGTCCCATTTGTTTATTTTCATTGTTGCAATTGCCATGGCAGTCTTCTTCATGAAGTCTTTCCCCGGGCCAATATTTTCCAGTGTTTTTCCTATGCTTTCTTTGAGGATTTTTATTGTTTCATGCTTTAAAATTTAAGTCCTTTATCCATCTTGAATCCATTTTTGTGAGTGGAAAAAGATGTGGGTCCAGTTTCAGTCTTTTATCCAGACTGGATATCCAGAACATGGATATCCAGTTCTCCCAACACCATTTGTTGAATAGGGAGTCTTTTCCCCAAGATATATTCTTGTTTGGAACATTGAAGATTAGGTGGTTGTAAGATGATAGTTTCATTTCCTTTTTTTCTATTCAATTCCAAATGTCTATGTCTCTATTTTTGTGCCAGTACCATGCTGTCTTGACCACTATGGCTTTGTAGTACAGCCTAAAATCTGGTATGCTGATGCCCCCAGCTTTGTTTTTATTAGTAAGAACTGCCTTAGCTATACAGGATTTTTTCTGGTTCCATACAAAATGAAGAATCATTTTTTTCCAAGTCTTGAAAGTATGATGTTGATATTTTAATAGGGATGGCATTGAATCAGTAGATTGCTTTGGGAAGTATAGATATTTTAACAATGTTGATTCTTCCCAGCCATGAGCATGTTATGTTCTTCCATTTGTTAATATCCTCTGCTATTTCCTTTCTTAGGATTTCATAATTTTCTTTATAGAGTTCCTTCACCTCTTTTGTTAGGTATAGTCCCAGGTATTTAATTTTCTTTGAAGGTATGGTGAAGGGAGTTGTGTCCTTAGTTAACCTCTTATCTTGGCTATTATTGGAATATACAAAGGCTACTGACTTGTGGACATTGATTTTATATCCTGAGACATTACTGTATTTTTTTGATGACTTCCAGGAGTCTTATGGTTGAGTCTTTAGGGTTCTCTAAGTATAAGATCATATCATCAGCAAAGAGGGGAGTTTGACCTCCTCTGCTCCCTTTGGATGCCCTTTATTTCCTTGTCTTGCCTAATTGTATTGGCTAGAACTTCCAGCACTATGTTGAATAATAGTAATGGTGATAGAGGACAACCTTGTCTGGTTCTAGTTCTAAGAGGAAAAGCTTTCAGTTTTACTCCATTCAGTAAAATATTAGCTGTGGGTTTGTCATAGATAGCTTCGATCAGTTTAAGAAATGTGCCACATATGCCTATGCTCTTCAGTGTTCTGATTAGAAAAGGATGCTGGATTTTATCAAATGCTTTTTCTGCATTTGTTGAGAGGATCATATGGTCTTTAGTTTTGCTTCTGTTAATACGGTGGATAATGTTTATGGACTTGCGTATATTAAACCAGCCTTGCATCTCTTGGATGAAACCTACTTGATCAAGATGTATGACTTTTTTGATGATAAGCTGTAATCTATTGGCTAGGATTTTGTTGAGAATTTTTGCATCTATATTTATTAGTGAAATTGGTCTGAAATTCTCCTCTTTAGGTTTTTTTTCGGTCTTTTCCAGGTTTTGGTATCAGGGTGATGTTTGCTTCATAGAATGTGTTGGGGAAGATTTCTTTCTCCTCAATTTTTTTGGAATAATTTCTGCAGTATGGGAATAAGCTATTCCTTGAAGGTTTGATAGAATTCTGGTGTGAAGCCATCTGGACCAGGGAATTTTTTTGTTGGAAGCTTTTTTATTGTTTCTTTAATCTCAGTGTTTGAAATTGGTCTGTTCAGGAGCTCTATTTCTTCCTGGCTAACTCTAAGGAGAGGGTGTGATTCCAAATATTGATCCATTTCTTTCACATTGTTCAATTCCTGGGCATAGAGTTTCCGGTAGTATTCAGAGATGATCTCTTGTATCTCTGTGGGATCAGTTGTTATTTCCCCTTTATCATTTCTGATGGAGATTACTAGAGATTTTACTTTTCTATTTCTAGTTAGTCTGGCCAAAGGTTTATCTATTTTATTTATTTTTTTCAAAAAATCAACTCCTTTTTCATTAATTTTCTGAATGATTCTTTTGTTTTCAATTTCATTGATCTCTGATTTAATTTTGGATATTTCTTTTCTCCTACTGGGGTTAGGCTTAGATTGTTCTTCTTTTTCCAATTCCATAAGATGGCTTGTGAGTTTGTTGATGCGCTCTCTTTCTGTTTTTCGAATGTACGCATCTAAAGTGATATATTTTCCTCTCAGGACTGTTTTTGCAGTATCCCACAGGTTTTGGTAGCTTGTGTCTTCATTGTTATGCTCAAGAAAGTTAATGAATTCCTCTTTTATTTCTTCCTGCACCCAACTTTGTCATTCAACAGAATAACAAAAAATTTCCATGCATATGTCTGGGGTTGAACATTTTTGTTAGAGTTGAGTTCCACCTTTAGTGCCTTGTGGTCTGAGATGATAGAAGGTAAAATTTCAATTCTTCTGATTCTGTTGAGGTTTGCATTGTGTCTTATGATATGATCAATTTTGGAGAATGTTCCATGGGGTGATGAGAAGAATGTATATTCTTTATCTTTGGGATGGAGTGTTCTATATTTGTCTATCAAGCACAGTTGTTCTAGGGTCTCATTTAAGCCTTTATATCTTGCTTTAATTTCTGTTTAGAGGATCTGTCCAGCTCTATAAGAGGAGTGATAAAGTCCCCTGTTATAATGGTGTTATAGGATATCATATTGGTCAGACTGAGTAAGGTCTGTTTCAAGAATCTGGGAGCATTTAAATTGGGTGCATAAATATTTAGAATTGAAATGTCTTCTTGTTGTATTTTCCCCAATACAATATAAAGTGATCATCTTTGTCTTTTTTGACTTTAGTTGCTCTAAATCCACATGTATCTCATAATAAGATTGCAACTCCTCTTTGTTCTGAATTCCATTTGTCTGAAAAATTGTCTTCTAACCCTTAACTCAGTCTTTTGAAACTAAGTGTGTTTCCTATAGACAGCAAATGGATGGCTTGAGTTTTTTAATCCCGTCATCCAATCTATGCCTCTTCAGTGGGGAATTCAAGCCATTAACATTTATTGAGATAATTGATAAGTATGGTAATGTTCTATTAATCTTATTTTGTGAGAATCCATTGCTTAGTTTTATCTTTTGCATCATTGTGGAAGTTAGGTTCTGCCTTTTAATTTCTGAGTTCTTACTTTGCTGCTGATCCATTGAGATGGTCCGGTTGTAGAACAGGTTGAAGTATTACCTGTAGAGCTGGTGTTGTGGCAAAGTTCTTCAATGTTTGAATATCACTAAAGGAGTTGATTTCTCTGTCAATTTTAGAGCTTAGCTTAGCTTAGCAGGATATAGAATTTCAGGCTGAAAATTGTTCTGTTTAAGTAGGTTAAAGGTAGGTGACCATTGTCTGCTTGCTTAAAAACTTTCATTAGAGAAGTCTGCAGTCACCCTGATGGATTTTCCCCTGTAGGTCAACTGGCACTTATTCCTGACAGCTTGAATAATCTTTTATTTTGTCTTGACTTTGGACAGTTTCATCACAATGTGTCTTGGAGAAGCTTGGTTAGAGTTGAGGTGACCTGGGGTCCGATATCCCTCTGAAAGGAGTGTGTCAGAATCTTTGGTGATATTTGGGAAATTTTCATTTATAATATTCTCTAGTATGGCTTCCATTCCCCTAGGGCATTCTTCTTCTCCTTCTGGGATACTTAAAACTTGTATATTTGAACACTTCATAAAGTTCCATAATTTTGTCAGTGAACGTTCTGCTTTCTCTCTCTTCTTTTCTGCCTCTTTAACTATCTGAGTTATCTCGAGAGTTTTGTCCTCTATCTCTGAGATTCTTTCTTCTGCATGGTGTAATCTGTTGTTGATACTTTCTAATGCATCTTTAAATTCCCTAATTGACTGCTTCGCTCCTTCAGCTCTGCTTTATCATTTCTATATTATTCATATCATTTCTCTCTTATTTGATTCTATTTTTGGATTTCCTTTTAGTTATTTTCCACTTTATCATCAGTTTCCTTCATTGTTTTCATCATTTCCTTCATTTCTTTTTATCATCTGTATTTATTCCCTTTCTGTCATTTTTAAAATTTCTTTATTGGTGGAATCCCCTGCAGTAGCTACTACCTCAAGGTCCCTTGGGAGATTGCTCTGGACTGGTTTTTCAAGTTACCAGGATTTTTCTGCTTATTCTTTCTCATGAGCTTTTCTTTTATCTGTTTCCTTGACCTAATTTTCTTTTCACTTCCTCTTGCTCTTTAAGTTACCGTGCCTCTGCACTAGGGTTTTCATAAGTCCTTTTGGTACCAAACCAGAAGGATGAGAAGATTGAAGAGCAAGAAGGGAAAAAATATTAAAAGAAAAAAAAAAAAAAAAGGAAAAGAAAAAAGAGAAAGGAGAGGGGGTGAGTAAAAGGAAATATTGACAAAAAGAAGAGAGGGACAGAAAGAGGGAAGCAGGAGCAATGTAGGTGATAGTAGGGTACTTTGACCCAACCTCAAACCCCCCAAACTCTGGGCATGCTGGGTTAGGTGGTTCCCTTGAGATCAGCAGCTCTTTGCTAGCCTGTTTGGACATAGTACCCCACCTCCACCAAGTAGAGAGGAAAGACAAAAATGCTATAAATCAAACCAAAACTAGCAAACAGAAAACTTTACAGGATAAAACTGGGGGGAAAACCAAATAACAGGGGTAGAAACATTAGCAAAAATGAAGTTCTAATTGTTAAGGATGGCAACAATGGAAAATTATATTTAAACTAGAAAAATGAAGAAAAGAAAGAAAGAAAGAAAGAAAGAAAGGGAAAAAAATCTAGAGGGAAAATATTGAAATTAAAAACAAAAATAAAACAAAATACCAAAACAAAACAAAAACCAAAGCAGTATATGTATCTTGCTGAATATTGCCTGGGCAACAGGTGATCTTCTGCAGTATGAGATGTTAATCACAATGTTGATACAGCTATACGAGATTGAGACTAGAGGCCTCTGTTGATTTTTCAAGGCCACAGGGTGGAGAACCTAAATCTCCCCTCAGCCCACTTAAAAGGCACTTTAAACTGCTAAACTTAGCTAAGCAGAAGCTTACCCAGGAAAGTCCTTGTCCCTGGGATCATTCCTGAAGTGGCTGTCCACTTAGCCAGTGTGGCAAAACTGGTCTCACTCTATGCCTCTGAGGACCAAGGCTGTAAGGTGTCTCAGTCCCGCCTTTAGGCTGCTCAGTCGCTAGATTACTCGCCACTAGATTACTCTCCCACTCAATCCTTGCTCTGCGACTCTGGCAAAGCTTGCTGGGGCACTTCTCCCACAGTGGCTCCACGTGGCCCACAGCCCAACACTATTAGCTCTGTCCTGCTCAGCAGCTCAGTCTGGCGCTCTAGACAATGCTTAAAGTCCTCTGTACTCTTGCCCAAGTTCTCCCAGGGTAGTTTAACTGAGTGTCAAATCAAAAAAAAAAAACCAAATAGCTCACAGGTAAGGCCTTCCCAGTTTACAATCTCACTGCTGCTATACTCACTGCTGCTGTACTTACAGCTGCTGGTGGGATTAGATCGAACGAACACATGCAACCACTTGCCAATTCTCCACTGCTTTTGTCTCCTCATGGGGTCCATAAGTCTCTCACTGACTCCCTGTGTCCCCAAAGGGATGTTTCTGGGCAGATCCCACCAGCCAGAGATGCTTGGAGTTTTCTCTCCCCAGTCTCACTGTGCCCAGTAGCAAGGAAGCTGTTATTCAGTTGTCATCTTGCTCCTCCTGCCAAGTTTCTTTTTCTGTTCTTACTTAAATGCTCCTAACCATCCTTTACTCTCAGACTCCTGACATACCATATAGTTCTATCATCTCCATTCTATCAGATAGATTCCTTTTTAGAGAATAAGTAGAAGATAGAAAGCTATAGTCAGGATAGTCCAAAAATCACTACTATCAGTACACTATTGTCAATTTGTTAGTACCTCTTTCCATGTAAAATATTATTAGGAAGATCCTCTCAACACTTTTTATAGGCTGGCAGCAAGGCAGGAAGGAAACCGTTCACTATCGGTCTTTGGAATAAGTGAACCTAAAAGGATAAAATATGAGGTAGCAGCAACCAAGTAGAGGGAAAATGAGGACAATGTGGCTAAGAGCAGTCCAACTGGTGGGGTTAATCCTTTCAATCTACATCCAATGACATTTCAGAGATGTCACGTCAACATGCTAGAGAGATGCCTCTTCATGGGCACCGTTTACAGAAGGCAGAAAACTAGCAGGACCCTCTTGACCTCTTGGCCCGGAAGAGCTTCACTTATATGAGACATTATTCCAGGTCCATACATATATATAACTTGTTTAATTCCTAAAAGCCATATGAGAGAGGTACTATTGTTGTTCCTAAAATGAAATTAAGCAATTTAGCCAAGATCACAGCTGGTAAATGGGAAGACTAGGATCTGAGTCCAGGCTCATTCCTGAGCCAATCCTTTACCACTGTGATGCTTCTTCTCCAAATAAATTATTGACCAACATGGTCAACTAGGCTGTTAACACAGAAATGAAATGACCTCTTACAATTCTGTACCATTTTACTCCTTTAACAGGATACTTCCATATTGGTTCAGATACCTTCACAGATGTGTGCCACAGAAGACTATATGCTAATAAGTCATAGAAAAACTTTGTAACAGAAAACACAAACTCAACTGACAAACTCAACTCAACTCAAATATAAATGGTAAATAATGAACTGTAGGGATTAGGGGGAAAAAGTACAGGCTGATGCAGGACTGACTCATGGACAAAATGAGATGCAAGTGGGTCAGAATAGCTGGGCAGAGAATATGCTCACAGCCTGTCTTAACTCTAGTTCCTTACAGGGTTGATGACGTTCTGGCAATAAATACTGTTTCTAACTCTGTTTTCCTTCTTTTTCTTTCCTGTGAAATACTAGATACACCTTCACTAATTTCTAAGTCAATTAAAAAATTGACACTAATTTGAAAAAGTGTTAAAGTATTAAAAGACACTAATTTGAAAAAATAAATATAAACATTAAATTGTGAGGAAAATTTGTAACAGAATCCTTTAACAAGTTTTAATAATATCATGAGAGGAAAGAGATATCCTACAGTGAGTCATTTAGTGACTTGAGGGATGCAGACTGACCCAGACCCAGAGGACTGGCAGAAAGCAAGCAATCTAACACTCACTCCCTGATGATGCAATTATCCTAACGAATCCCCCTAATACCAAAACACACTAGGATGTACACCCTTTGGTTATTCACATCATAGTCACAGTGAGTAGCATCCCTGTACTTCTCCTTCCACATCTGCTCCTCCCTAAAGAGAAATAGTTCCTGTCTCCAAAGCCATGTGGGACAGAGTCATCAAGTGAGTCTGAAAAGAGAGTGGGATAAGGAGATAGACTACATTGGCACTGCACTGGAATTTATCATTTCTTTCCAGAAAATCTGCTATTTTTAGCAATTTTAATTTCTAATATGTCTGTGTGTCAAGAGTGTGGCATAGATGTTGAGTTTTAAAAAGATTAAGATATTTTCTGTCACTGTTCTCCTGTTAGTCAGCTTCACTACTATTTGCCCTTTTAAAAAACATCTGCTTTACTGCCGAAAGACCTACAATTTCAGATATAACTTTACCATCTACTGCTTAACAACAAAGTTTAGGATGAAGCCCAGATTATTTGTGTATAAAACCTCCATAGTCTAAACGCTGCCCACTTTTCCAGTCTCCTTTTCTGCTAAGGCTTGCCTTGTTTTGTATATCAGCAACACATTTGCCTGCAGCACTGAATATGCTGGAGGACAGACTAGCAGCTATTACATATATACATATAAGGTATAACATATTACCTTATGTCTTGTCTGCACATTCCTATCTTTTGACCTTGGTATTCCTTTTGAACTATTCCTCTTCAAAAGTAATTTTCTAAAAAAATTTTTTCCCAACTACGCCCTCTTTCATATAGATTTAATCACCTCTTTTCCTGTACTACTTTTGTATCACTTTTATCATTGTGCATGTAATCTTTTTTACATGTTTAATGTTTAATCTTTCCCTACTATACTGTAAATTCCTTAAAGTAAGGACTTGGTATATAGTAGGCACATAATAAAGACTGAGCTGTTAAATATATAGAATTTGTAGAAAAAGAAAATGTACAAAATATGGATAAATGGAGAAATGAAAGACCATAAGAAAGTAGTAAAATAATGTAAGAAAGAAAGGCAAAAAATTAAGGAACACTTTCTAAAAAGAGGTAGGCTTTAGATACTGTAAGTTAAAATACAAAGTTTGAATGTGTGCTGATAAGAAAAATTGAGTAATGTTACATTTCATTATTAATCTACATAAAGATCATTTATATTAGAATGAGTGCTTAAAAGCCTAGATTCTATAGCTTAACTGTGTGGGCTCATATTCTTTGGCTCCATAAAGCTAAGCTCACTTTAGCTTTGTAACCATAGGCAAATTACTTAACCTCTCTATGCTAGAGTTTCTTCATCTAAAGAACATAAATAATAATAGTACCTAACTTAAAGGGTTGTTGTAAGGATAAAATTATCAATATACCTAAATCATGTATAAAAATAGCTTGTACACAGTAAATGATAATTCTTGACTATTACATTGAAAGTTCTGGAAATGAACTCTTTAGCTCAAGTTCAAGCTTTACTATAAATTTGGTGTGAGATTTTAGGTAAGCTACTTAATGTTTCTGAACCTGTATTTCTTTGCTGGCTTCCCCAGACACACAGCTAGACTGCATTTCCAGCCTCTCTGGTAGGTAGACGAGGCCATGGGTCTGAGTTCTGACTATGGGCATTATGCACCTTCTCCAGGCCTGACCCCTACAAAGCTCTAGTGCATGGTCTTCATCTTATTCCTCCTTTGCTGGCTGGATATAGGCAAACAACTCAACTCAGGAAGCCACATGTTGAAGACAACAGAGCCACAGATAGAAGGAGTCTGTGTCCCTCAAACAGTCCTTGTCATAGAGTCACATGCTAAACTGGAACTCTTGTTTTTAACCTTATGTAAGCAAATAATTTAACTTCTAACATGTTAAGTTAATGAAATGTTGGTGTTTATTACTATAATAGCTAGTATAATTTATTTACAAAATGTGAATAAAATTAAACAATAAACATGGCAAATTATAACAATTCAAAAAATACCAGTTGTGGATTGAGCATCCTACTCCAAAAATCCAAAATCTGAAATTTTTGAGTGCCAGAAAGTTTAAATAAATTAAGTATATAAGTTTGAAATATTAGATAATACTACTAAAAATTACAAGATGATGCTCAAAGTTTATGGTCAATGGATTTTAGATTTTCAAATTAGAGATACTCAACCACTAAGTATAATATTGTAAAAAAAAAAAAAAAAAAAAAAAATCCAAATACTTTTGGTCCTAAGCATTTTGAATAAGGAAAACTCCATTTATATTACTGGTCCTATAACATTCAAATTCAATAGCTTTCTTATAAATTTGATCTTTCCCTCAAAACCTTCTTGAAGTTCAATCACTGAGGGAACCATATTTCCAGCCCACATTGATCTTTCCCTTTGTCTCCCACAAAATAATTCACCATATATAAAAGGTTGTTTTGTTTAATGTCTCCTTTGTAAAATGACACATAGGGGCAGGAAGATTACTACACTTCCTTTTGTATCCTTCAACACTGCTGAACTTGCAGCTGACTGACCACTACATCTGTGTGATGGCAGAAGACATGAATTGCAGGGCCACAGAGCTTGTCCTGATGCACCATGGCTGATTAGCTGAGCAGGCTAGAAACCAGATGCTTGTTATTATTGAATGAATGCATGAATGAATGAAGGAGATTTAATTTGACTATATTTGATGGTCATAAATCATCCTTCTGGCTTTCAAATCCTCATCACTATTCAAAAGTGAGAGCAGGTTAAGGAGTGAGAAGCATCAGCAGAAATATATTATCAAAGCTAAATAACTCCAGCACTACTGACAGTGTATAAGCAGCAAGAATATACCTTTGTGAATTATCTCTGAACTAGAATTTAATACATAAATCTACCAGAGATTAAAATGAAAGCTTTACCTCACCATGTTCAAGGAGCTGTTTTCTGTAATAAAACAAAAACATTATTTATTTACTAAATGTCTGTTATACTCTGATTACATAAAAATAAGCTTCATTTCTTTCTTCTTGGGCCTTAAAAATTTGATTTCCTCTAAACTATTTAGGAGGATAAGAAAAAAAGAAAACAATTAGATAATATTACTAAAAATTACAGCATTTACAGTCATCCTATTTAAGCTATGTCAAAAAGTCATCTTTGGTTAACATAAAATAGGTTTTACTGATCCATGGAAATTGTATCTCTGGAGGGATAAATATATAGACTTTATATTAAATATTCAACCCATGTGCTATATATATAATACTTTAGATAACTATTGTTAGACTTCTGAGTTATTTTCACTTTTCATAATTATAAATAACATCAACATCCTTGTTGTACATAATACTTTGTGAGCATCTCTGAATATTTCCTGAGGATAAATTACCAAAAAAAAAATTACTGGGTAAAACATATAAATATTTTTAGTTCCAGAAAAGTCTCAATTTACAAAACAGTTACTTTACACCTACTGTGTTCTAGGCACTGTGCAGTGAATACAATAGTCCCCCCTTATCTAGGGACTTGCTTTCCACAGTTTCAGTTACCTCAAGTTAGCTACAAACTGAAAATATTAAATGGAAAATTCCAGAGATAAATAATTCATAAGCTTTAAATTGAGCACCCCTGTGAGTAGCCTGATGAAATCTTGGGCTATCTTGCCTGGGATGTGAATCAAGCCACTGTCCAGTGCATCCACCTCTCATATGCTCCCCATCTGTTAGTCACTTAGTACCGTCTAGGGCAGTGGTTCTCAACCTTCCTAACACTGCGACCCTTTAATACAGTTACTCATGTTGTGGTGACCCCTAACCAAAAAATTATTTTTGTTACTACTGTTATGAATCATAATGTAAATATCTGGTATTAGGCGACCCCTAAAGGGGGTTGCAACTCACAGGTTGAGAACTACTGATCTAAGTTATTACACTAATATAGTGGTATTTCAGTGTTTGTGTTCAAGTCACACTTACTTGACTTAATAATGGCCCAAAAGTGTAAGAGTAGTGATGCTAGCAATTTCAGTATGCCAAAGAAAAGCCAGAAAGTACTTTCCTCTTTCCTTAAGTGAAAAGATAAAAGTTTTCAACCTGATAAGGAAAGAAAAAAACTCATATGCTAACACTGCTAAGACTTAAGGTAAGAATGAATTTTCTTTACTTTTCTTTTCTTTTCTTTTTTTTTTTTTGCAGCTTTTGGCCAGGGCTGGGTTTGAACCCCCTACCTCTGGCATATGGGGCCAGCGCCCTACTCCTTTGAACCACAGGCATCGCCCAAGAATGAACTTTCTACCTTTGAAATTGTGAAGAAGGAAAGAACAAATTCATGCTAGTTTTGCTGTCACTCCTCAGACTCCAAAAGTTATGGGCACAATCTTTGGTAAGTGCTTAGTTAAGATGAAACACACATTACTAAATTTATGGGTAGAAGATAAAAACAGAATGTGTTCTGACTTATGGGAATCAGGTATAGCACCATCAGTCGCATCCACTAGGGGGCCTTGGAACATATCACTCACAGATATGGGGGACCCCTATATAGCATGAATAGTAATGATACAATGTTTATCTTCAGGGAGCTACACTAGATTCACACAAGAGATAGAAGACCATTCTGTTAATTGTTCCATTAAAAAGTCTGGGTATTTTACATTTATAAAACGTTTCACAGGACGCAGGAGTATTCTAATATGAATTATAGGGGTGGAGAAAGAAAAAAAAAGACAGCATGCAGAGGAAGTCTAGGGTACCCAGACCCATGAATTTTAAAAAGGGTAGCTGGGAGAAAGCCTCTCAGGATAGCAGTGGCATCACCAAATTATTCTGCCTCTGCTGCAGCTCCTTCCCTGCACACACAGGAGTAGGGTTCCTCCAGTTCGCCTGCAATCTTCCAGTCACGACAGAATCCTGAAGTGAGCCATTTCAAGGAAGAAGTCTGGTAGGTAAGTAATTATTATAGTCACCAAGAACCTTGACAGTAACTATGATATAATAAATCTAGTAGCTAATTTACAATATGAATATGCAACCAAATCACAATACACAAAAAGCATTAACGAGAAACGGCAAAATAAATGACCAAAAACAACAAACCAAACTCTAATCTCTCAGGAAACAGAGTTAAGGCAAGAAATAAGAGAGAGGACTAAAGAATAACTCCAAGTTTTCCTTTCAGAGAAGTTTGAGAGGATATTATATCCATATAATTAGAATAGCTATGCAAAAATAAATTTTCAGAAATTCTGAGAAAAATTTGTTTGCTTAATGGAACACACTAACTTCCCTGTGAACTGTATTTAACTTATGCTAGTTTTGCTGGTTTTGAGCTCAAGGCCTTGTGAAGCACATATAACTCACACATCTCTTGACCATCTTGGCCTAGCAAAATATGGTCTCAAGGAAAAAACAATTTTTTTCTAGTGTGGCAGTCGACGTGTTAAAGCCTCAAAAGATAGTTGAATAGGATACATTTACACAGCTGAAATTGGCAATATTTAAGAATCAATTATGAAATCTCTCAAAACACAGAGAAAAAAATAAATAGATAATATAAGAGCAATAATAGAAGTTTAAGTAAAAAAGAGTAAAAGAATGAAAAATTTCCTCAAGCTCAGTGAGTAGGGTGCCAGCCACATAGCCCAAGGCTGGTGGGTTCAAGCCAGCCCAGGCCTGCTAAAGAACAATAACAACTGCAACTCCCCAAAATAGCCAAGCATTGTGGTCCCAGCTATTCAGGAGGCTGAAGTAAGAGAATCACTTAAGCCCAAGAGTTTGAAGTTGCTGTGAGCTGTGATGCCAAAGAACTCTACTGAAGTCAACATAGTGAGACTGTCTCAAAAAAAAAAAAAAAAAAAAAAAAAATTTCCTTAACTGAAGATCTGAGTATTTACTTTAGAATGACTTCAGAATTAATAAACATAACACACACACATGTCATCTCCAAACTTTATAAATTTCCAGAGAGAACAACTATATAGCATTTTTTCATTTGTCACACACCATGCTAGTGAACAAAAAAGCAGTATCTACAAAATGCTGAATAAAACCCGCAGTTATCTACTAACCGATTCATCAGTCAAAAATGAGGGCAAAAGGGGCATTTTTCAGATAAGAAAGCATTCCGAAAGTAGGCTATGTCTATACTCTTTCTAAGAAACATCATTTAAGCAGGTTCTCGAAAGGGAACTTGAAAGAGGTAAAGTATAAGATCCAAGAAACAGTCAAGAACAAATATATCAGTAAAATTTGAAGTCAATCCAAAAATTGTTAATGTCTTCAATCTAAATATTTGGAGAATTCTTAAAACAGAAGAGATAACATAACCATCTAGAAGTAAACTTTTTGACTGTTTCAGCATAACATGGGAGGCAAGTGGGTGGAGGAAGGCAGAAGGAAAAGTACTCCAACAGCTCAGTAGTGAAGCACTCAGGTCTTCAAAGCCAGAGCCTGCGGGTAAATGAATCCTGACTTCACTGCACCCTAATGGTGTGCCTTTGGGGAAACTACTTATCTTCTTTGTGCTTCAGATTCCCTATCTGTAAATAATAAGCGACTCCTCTCTCACAGGGTGGTTTTTGTGATTTAATGAGTTCATATAGGTAATACATAGTAAACCATAGCTGTTAGCATTTATTGTTGGTGGTAACAGATTGGTTAATTCTTGATATCAAGATGAATGTATTTCCTAATAATTTAAGGAAAACTACCAATAAAATAGAAATGGGATATAGATAACAAATAATTTATCAAAACAATTCTTCAAAAGCATGATATAAAATATAAATGGGATATGGATAACAAATAATTTATCAAATATCAAGAAAATAATTTTTAAAAAGCATGATGAATAAAAAAATGTAAAATCAGATGGCAGAAAGAAATACAAACAGCAGTTACCACATGAATATGAAAATAGGTTAAGTTTACCAATTAAAAAATGAGTATCAGAGAAATTTGAATAGAAAAGAAAATCTAAAGATGAGAAATGAACTTATACAAAACTGTCACAAAATGTTGAAAAACAGCTTAGAAAAAAGGCTAAGGAGTACCAGGGAGATACTATAAAAATGTGGAATTAGAAATATTAATTTTCTATAAAGAAAAATTCAAAGCAAAAATCATTAAATAAGACAAAAAAAATCCTTTATAGTAATCAAAAATACAATCCTATAATAATTATGCAATGAACAACAGCTCTGTCTATATAAACCAACAACATTACAAAACAAATTTGAAAGAAAAAGTGCATTCTTAATGATATGGGTGAAGACAATATTCTGAGAAAATAGCAGATGACACAGAAGAATAAATTGGTATATAGAACATTTAGAATAAAACAGTTATGAAATAATTATGTGAAATAACATGTAACTTCAAAACCCCCAAATAAAAGTGAACATTCTAAAAACCCTTCCAGAGCATAAAATTTAACATTAGTATCAATTAAACAAAAAAACATAAAGGTAAAATACAAAACAAAAGAAACTAGTTAGAAATTTTAAAACATTCTTTTAAATGATTTTTGATTGCTGGGCACAGTGGCTCATGCCTGTAATCCTAGCATTCTGGGGGGCCGAGGTGGGTGAATTGTCTGAGCTCACACCTTCAGACCAGCCTGAGCCAGAGGGAGACCTCAGCTCTAAAAATAACTGGGTGTTATGCCAGGCACCTGTAGTTCCAGCTACTTGGGAGGCCGAGGAAAGAGAATTGCTTGAGCCCAGGAGTTTGAGTTTGCTGTGAGCTGTGTGATGCCAGGGCACTCTACTGAGGGTGACAAAGCGAGACTTTTAAAAAAAAAAACAACAAAAACTTGAATCATAGACTATATAAGAATAAACATTAATGGGAACTCTATACCAACCATGGGATATAATCTAGGTCAGTGGTTCTCAACCTTCTTAAGTGGTCAGTGGTTCTGAGCCTTCCTAATGCCAGGAATTATGGCATTATTATGGGAATAATGATCCTAGCTGCCAGGGAGCCATCATGATGGGAAGGTCATGAGAAGGGTAGGCCTCTTACCAGGGGTCTAAGGAACCCTTTAATACAGTTCCTTATGTTGTGGTGACCCCCAACCATAAAATTATTTTTGTTGCTACTCCATAACTGTAATTTTGCTACTGTTATAAATTGTAATGTAAATATCTGATATTAGGTGACCCCTAATGGGCGTTGCAACCTACAGGTTGAGAACCACTGGTAGGTTATCTTGAAAGGAAAAATTTAGAACTTTAAATTTGTTCACTACAAAACAATAATGATTGATAATAAATGAGCAGAACATTAAACATGGAAAAATAACAAAAGCACACTAAAAGAAAAAATTAAAAATCATAAAAATATAAGCAGAAATTAATAAATAGATAACAACCTTCAGGGGTATGATAAATAGGAACAGAAGATGGTTCTACAAAATGTCTAGCAAAGACTGACCTATCAATAAATCAGAAAACCAAAAAGGTAAAAAACACAAATATATAATCTTAACTTAGAAAAATATAACTACAAATGCATATAAAATGGTCTTAAAATGTTTTTTTGCACAATTTATAATCTATATGAAATGGCTCATTTTCTCTAAAAGTATAAATCATAAAAAGTGACTTAAGAAGAATGTCTACATTTACTAATTGCTATATGAAATGGTTTTTAAAAAGCCAAAGAGCAGGGACGGAGAAAGATGGCAAACAAGAAGGATCATTCGGCTGGGGTCTCCTAGTATGACTGGGGAAAGAAGGATAATTCCGCCATACAAGGTGAGGGAACATTACCTGGAATTGTACCTCAGGGTACACTGTGAGGTGGTGGTGTACAGGAGACAGCATGTGATCCAGCATGGTGGGTATCTGACACATTAGGCAAGTGATTGTGAGTCAGCAGGAATAGCCAGCCACTCTATGGAGGTGGGAAGTGGGGAGGAAGCTGTTCTATAGTTTTCGGTTTTGGGGAAAGCTGCACCATAGACTGAAAGCTTCTTAGAATAGACAAACCTAAACAATACACACTAGCCAGATTTCAATGCCAGTAGAGTGGATTTGCCATAGATTTTGTGGTAAGCAGGGGAGCCATACTGGGAAGGTCCCAGCTACAGGGGGCCATTATTGTGGGAAGGCCGTGAGAAGGCTGTGAGGGTGGACATCTTAACCAGGGGTCTAAAGCACAGCCTGTCTTTGTTCTGACTGCTGGAATCAGAACTCCATTCTTGGGACAGGCTCAGTGGCTTCCACACCCAATGGGAACTGTTATCAGGGGGCAAGGGGAGACCTGCCCCTGAAGGATTCTGGAGAGCTTTATGATTCCAACCCAGCAGAGTCTGAATGCTGAGGAAACAGGCTATCTCTGATGGCAACTAAGTTGAGAACCAGGACCAAGCCTGGGAACTAGAGAGAGGTTACTGGCTGTGTTCTCTATCCCTAAAAAGTCATGGTGCCATCTGGTGTCCAAGCAATATATTGCAACATATATATTCCAATTAAAGTTTGTCCCTCCTATACATATTTATTTTAAATATTTTTCTCTTATTATCTTTGTTGCTGAGGTTGCTGCTATTTGTGCTAGTGGAGCTTTTTTGTTGTTCTTTTTTTTTTGGCTAATTTTTTTGGCTGGTTCTACTCTTAACTTACATTTTTACTTTCAGCAAGAGAAAGGGTATGGTTATGGTAATTTTTGGTTATGGTAATTTAGTCTTATTTATTCTTTCTCTATTTAACTCTTCTCTATTCTCTCTTTTGATAGAGACTTTTCTCATCTTTCTCACATAAATTGCTCATGCAACAGCTAAGATATCCCCTCCTATTTTTTGTCCCTTCTTTCTTTTTTCTGCCCTCTCTCTCTTTTGATACAACTATATGTTTAATTTTCATTATCTATTCTTATTTTATTATTATTATTTTTTCTTCTTTCACTGAGAGCTGGGGTGACACAACTGTGGTCTGGCAGGGAGGTCACAACAGTAATCTGGCTAAAGCAGGTCAAGAGATCAGGGTCTAGGGATCCCTTCTACCTTTTACCCTGGGAGGAAAGTATTGGCAAGTCCACATAGCATAATTTTTTTTTTTCTATTTCCTTCTTATTTAAATTTTTCTTTTTTGTTTTTCTTCTTTTTTTTCTCTTCCTATTTTTAACAGAGGAAGACTTTGGCTTTGATCAGGCTGGAAAGGAGCACCTGATTTCGAGGAACCCACTCAGCACAGCCCCTCAAAGTTCTTGAGTTATAGGCTTGTCCTTAGCACTATGGAGATCAATATCATTTCCTGTATCAATCTCATTCTCTCTTCCTGTCCTCCTTCTCTCCTGTTCTTCAATATTCTTCTTTTGTCCCCTTTCCATTTGTTCTTTTTTGTTTCTTAATCTATTTCCTTCTTTTTCTTGTTTCATTCTTCTCCTCTTGTTTTCCCATGCTTGCTCTTTACTGGTCTCTTCCTTTTGACCTTATACAGAGAGGTCACTTCAATACTTACGCCCAGACACAAGGAAATTTGAAGCAAAGGAGGAAGTGTGAAGAAAAAAGGAGAATAAGGAGGTGAACAAGAAGAAAGAACATATGAGGAAAAACCAACATAAAAATTTAGGCAACATGAAAAAACAAAGGATTATGAGGCACCTACTACAGAAATCACCATCTTTAAAGAATTAATGGATTTAACAGAAAGGGAATTCAAAATATGATGATAAACACACTAAAAGGAAAGGATGAGAAAATGTAAAAATAGAACCAAAAGATTGATCAGATAAATGTAGAATATATAAATGATTTGGTAGAACTTAAGGAAACAAAGGAGACAATCAGAATGTAAAAATGCAGTAGAAAGTATCAAAAACAGGTTACACCATGGAGGGGATAGGATGTCAGAGCTACAGAATAAGTTTTCATGTTAAGCCAGGGAGTTAAAGAGGCATAAAAAGAGAGAGAGAAAGCAGAACAGATGCTTAGAGAACTATAAGACTCCATGAAAGGTCCAAACATATGAATGATATGGATACCTGAAGGGGAAGTTTGTCCCAAAGGAATGGAGGCCCTAATGGGGACTATCATAAATGAAAATTTCCCAAGTTTTACTAACGACCCTGATGCACTCCTTTGAGATGTCATCTCAATTCTCACAGAGATTCTCCACGACACATCGTAATGAACATGTCCAAAGTCAAGACAAAAGGGAAAATTCTGCAAGCAGCCAGGCGCAAGCACCAAATGACCTACAGGGAAAGAGCCATTAGGTTGACAGCAGACTTTTCAAATGAAATCTTCCAAGCCAGAAGAGCATGGTCATTCACCTTCAAAATCCTTAAACAAAATAATTTTCAGCTCTGAATTCTGTATCCT
>CAUYPK010076582.1:0-58423 GCA_963574355.1 Loris lydekkerianus
CCCCCCCACGCCCCCCCGCCCAGGCCCCCGCGCGCCGCCCCGCGCGCGGAGCCCACTGGTAGGAGGGCAGTGGGAGGAGACCACTGGGAGGAGGGCACTGGGAGGAGGGCACTGGGAGCAGGGCACTGGGAGGAGGGTACTGGGAGGAGACCACTGGGAGGAGACCACTGGGAGGAGGGCACTGGGAGGAGACCACTGGGAGGAGGACACTGGGAGGAGGGCACTGGGAGGAGACCACTGAGAGGAGGGCACTAGGAGGAGACCACTGGGAGGAGGGTACTGGGAGGAGAGCACTGGGAGGAGGGTACTGGGAGGAGGGCACTGGGAGGAGAGCACTGGGAGACAGGGGAGCGGGGACAGCAGTGAGGAGGGCGGGAGAGCAGTCAGAGCAACGAGCTCCCCCTTCTCTCATTTAGGGCCTTGGGGCAATGCTGACCTGCTGGAGGGACTGGTGGAGCGCAGGGCAGCAGCCAGGGTCTGAGTGGGTGGAAGGAGAGGAAAGGAGAGTGTGTGTCTGGGAAGGCTGAGGGGGACGGGAACCCCAAATGGGACCAGTGGGAATAAGCCTTCTTAGACACAGGTCTGATGTGACAGGGTCCTGCCTGCACTGGGTGTTGTCCCACTCAGCAGGTGTGATATCACTAGTGTATGTGGCACACAATTAGCCTTTCTAACATGGAGCCAGTATAGGGTTACCACTTGCTAAGCCTAACTCCACTTTGTTTTAAGTAATTTGGGTCTTTTAGAGGGAAAAAAAACAACAACAAAATAACAACAACAACAAAACAAATCAAATTGATGGCATTTCCTGTCATGGTTTGGAATATATAACTGCAGCTTCTGATGAGGTCACCTTGCAAAACGGGGCACACCCAGCATATTTAATCCCTTTTAGTTTCCTTGTGTCTCTTGGAGTTTCAGAACCCTGTCTTTGCTAAGATGGGGTTATTTTTGTTAGTGCATATTTGGGTCCAGTTGTGAAACCTGTCCTCCTAGAAGGTCATAGACTTCTCCAGTTACAAAAACCAAAACAAAACAAGAAAACATCCCCAGCACCCAATGGGATGAGGGGCTTTGTGCGGGTGGTCTCTGCAGCAAGCTGGGCTTTGCCTTCAGCCTTCACCCAGTCACACTGATAGTCCTCCATAAGCTCTGTGTGCGAGGATGTGTGGAAGGGCCAGCTCCAAAACCCTTTGCTCTTCTGGAACAACGTCTTGTCCTGAACACAGACGCTCCTCCACGGTCATGGGCCACATCATCCCCATCAGGACACGTGACGTCTTGCATACTAAAACTGTCAAGCTGGCTGTTCGTCAAAAGTCACCTCTTTGACAGTTTAGTCATATTTCTCGAGCCCCAATACAGAAAAGGCTGGGGATGGGCAGGAGGCTCAGCATTTGGATGACACCTCTGTCCTTCCTTAGGAATCACTAGTGCTGAGGAACCTGAAGGGTGAGCAGTGGAAATTTCCCATCGTGGATGTAGATCCCCAGGGGTTATTCACTCTGGTTCACCGGGAAATCTCGCATTCAGTTTGGCTTCGACAATCTCAGTTCTCTGTGTGGCGTGGCGCAAGTTTCTCCTAGGCACTTTGGAGTGAATCTCCAATTTTTTTGCCCCAACCTCCTTCTTCAGGAAGATGGAGAGCTAAACAAGAGGATAAGCAGGCAGATAGGTCTTCTGAAGCTAGGACTTTCTACTGTGAGCCACAGGCTGTGAACTGGGCAGAGGTGGGAGCTACAGGGATTGGGACAGACAAAGCGGGGGCGGGGAACTTCCCATGCAGATGCCTAGGATTGAATTTGTGAGCCCTAGAGCAGCAGACAGGCCTATATGGAGACAGTGCTGAGGCTGTTGAATGGGTGTGATGTGGCTCACCTGTGGGCTCCTCCTCCCAATTATGGCCTGGGCAAGACCACCAGTCCCTCCATGGTCACACTGCAACCACACTGCAAAACTCCAAAGCACCGCGCTCCATTGACGGGCAAGGCAGCACCCACGGCTTGCTCAGAACTGTGGGTTTGTTTACCACATCATTGACCCCTCAAGGCTGCCCCAAATGCCAAGTGCTCCAGGCCCTGCTACTCCCTTCACTTCCAACAACCCAGAGCCTCTCTGTGCTTGTAGATCAAGCCATCCCCTTCAACCCCAGCTCAGAAGTCCACACTGTCAGAAGGCCTCAGGCTCCCCAGAAAGAGCTGAAGGCCCCGCCTCTCTGCTCCAAGGTCCTCCGTCAATAAGCCACGTGCACCCATTCCACCACCAGTGATTTTCAACTGGTGTGTGGTGCAGCACGCTGGTGCGCCATGTGAGGATCTTAGGTGTGCTCTGAACATTTTTAAAGATCATTAATTAAATTATTTTCAAAGTAAGTTCAAAGCAAAGTATATTCTTTTCCTTTACTGCTTTTTTGGTCAATGTAATTTAAGTGTGCCATGGGTATTTAACGATGGATTCAAGTGTGTCATGAGATAAAAAAAGGTTGGAAAACACTAGACTGTGACCTTCATCATGAGAGTTGTATCTTTCCCCTCCGTCCCAAGCACTAGGACTGTGGCCTGACTGAGCAGAGTGGGCACTCAATCCCTTTCCACAAGACGATTTTAAACAAATCAAAACATTCCTAGGCACTCTATGTGCCTAAAAACTTTAAGTCTTTGAAAAGGATATCTTAAAATATCTCTTTGCTATTTGGAAGTAAAATTTGCCAAGGGATCATAAATGGTACAAGGTTTATCAAGAGGCAGGAAGAGTGCAGCCCCCGCAGGTGACCCCTCCAGGCCATGTGGCCTTGCTGGTCAAGACAGGTTACATCAGGCACGGAGGACACTGCGTCCCGGGCATCATGACACTTGGAGACCACATCCCAAGAGGCCCCTCAGACTGCACAGGGCCCTGGGCTACCTTGCCAGAGTCTTGTAAAGACAACTTCCAAAATGCTAGGGGCTTATGTCCTTGAGGAATGCAGAGTCTCCTTGCCACAGCTGTGAGACAGAGAAAGGAGTTGGAGGCCCTGCCCAGCTCTGGAAGGGGAAGCACCAGCTGCTGTGTTAATTCCCCTTGGCTTTGAAGACTCCAATTCCACACCGCTAACCGGGAAGCAAATGTTTCCTCTGGCTGCCCAGAGTGAGTGGGTAAGGCACTCACTGATGTCACTTAGTTTAAGCTGTTAACGCTCTAACATCAGGAAGGGCCCTACAGGCCACCCGCCCTGGCTTGGAGAGTGCCCAGCAAACAATTGACAACTATCTGCTCAGGAGACACCAGCCCTCCATAGGCAGATTGCCAGTTTAAGTGCGCCCCTTCCCCTGCCAGCGTCTGTGAGAAGGGAGGTGGTGCATGCTTGGCAGAGAAGGGGTTCCCATGTTGGCCAGCCACCCTGCAGTCAGCCCCGTCCATGTGGGCAGGCAGCTGCACCTGTTGTGGCCGGGCTTTCCTTCTGCAGTACGGGACAAGGGGCCTGTGCTCCAGGGAGGCGTGCGGCACTGCCCGGGCTGTGTTTAGTGTGGGCTGTTCAGTGTTTCTACTGTAGTTCCCACCACCAGGGCACTGTGACCACAGGCAGCAACCCCACAAGCAGCTTTCCTCCTGTGTGGGCTCTGAGGAGACATCCATCTTACACAGTGGGAGCCCGTGTTGAGACCATCTCCAGAAGGTGCAGCCTGGAGGAGATAGTCTCTCCAGGGGGCAGCCACAGGGGCTCCTAGGAGGCGGGACGTGCTGCTGCCATCCTGCCCCACTCTGGGTGCCTGGCTTCATAAGTACAATGGACACTGTTTGCATCGGTGGCAATTAGATAGGAGTTACCAACAGAGGCCGCTTACTGGCCATGTGAAAGTTAATTTTTAATTCAAGGGCCACAGACTAAAAGCTGGAAAAAAGTTGTAACAGCAGCACAGGTTAGAATCTCGGGTTCTGCCCCTTCTAGGTTCAGGGTGGGCCAAGTGGCTCGATCCATCTGTTTTCCGTTCCTCATGGACAGCAAGGTGAGGACAGGCCCCGATGAACAGCTTGGCTTTTTAACGATTATACATGGAAAATGCACTTGATGTGCTCACAAAGTCACCAGTACATAGCACGTGCTCGGGAAACTGCAGACACACAGCCGAGCTTCACTTGAGGAAGGGGACACGTTCCAAGGTGATTCTGTCCTTGTTCACACGTCACACAGGTACTGCACAGAGCTAGATGGCACACCTGGCCTGCGTGGTGTGGCCCATTGCTCCCGGGCTACGACTCTGCAGGCAAGTCTTTGTGTATCTAAATATGAATTATTCCAGCAAAAATGGCTGTATAATCTTATGGGGCTGCTGATGTGATGGCCCAGTATGTCCTCTGTCTTCTGCCAGGTGTGACTGTAGTGCTTACTCTTCAGGGACAGGACTCAATTTGTCCTGTGAGTGAGAGACTAGAAGGGCTGGGTAGCTGCCACCTCCTGAGGCTCCCTGGTACCTGTAACCTTGGTGAGCTGTGCAGAGCTGGCCAGGCCTGGGACTATAAGGTGTTGCCGGCGGACCATCAAGTGACATAGAGGTGCTGGCAATGGGACGCTGCAGGGTCACAGAGACAAGGGACCCAGGTGAAGATCTCAGCCATCGTGGAGCTTCTGAGGGGTTTGCTTGTAAGGATACAAGGGGCTAGTTCAGTCCACACAAATCTCCTACCCGGAAGAAGATGGGAGTCATCTGCTGCCCCAAAGGAATCCCCGACAGCTCTAACCCACGAGTGAGACAAGCCCCACAGTGCCGAGAGCTTTCAGCTGAAACTTCTTTTGTAGAAAACTGAATTGGCAAATTAAGCAACCAAGCTAACCATGTGTGGGATGACATCAGAACGGAGCACAGCAAAAGGAATTATCACTGGAAACGCAAAATTCCACGTTGCGCTGATAGTCTTGAGTCACACAGACTTGGAACCTGCCAGAATGAATCCTGCAACTTCAGAGCTTGAATCATGGGTGGGAGACGGCAGTGTTCGAGGATTTAAAACCGCCCTCGAGCTATACTGCGATTAGCGATTACATCTCCATTGGTACCAAGTTGGCCTAAGACTACGCGAGCATTACGCTGGGAGAGTCCGAGGCTCCTCCCGCGGTTTCAGGGCTGGACCAGACTTACTTGTTGAGGATTTTGACTCTCTTGGCACTTGAGAAATTCTCCAGTTGCAAGGACTCTTGAGTGAGGAATGCAACCGCCAGGTGGAAGTAGTTGTTCCACAGCTGAAAACCAAAAAAAAAACAAAATACAAAAGATGCTAAGTTACTGAACAGGATCCCCCAAATGCTGAGACACCCATCATTTGCTCAGTGCACACTTCTGAAACGTTTAAACCCCACACCCACTACACACAAATTGCTAACCAGCAGCCCGCGTGTGGTTTGGGGCTGAGCACATGGCTCTAAGGTCACAGCACACGTTCTAGAGTCCATGATAACTGAAACCTCTCTCCGGGCTTCGGTTTCCCCGTTGATAAAATGGGAATTTCAACAGTCTCTTCCTCATAGGCCTGCTGGGGACTCCGAGGTGGACGTTGTGCTGAGCCTTTCTGGAGCAGAGCTGTGGTGATTGCTACCTCAACGTCAATGCTTCTCACCGGTATGACTGTATTAGGAAGACTTTGGAGAGTAGCACAGATTTCCATAATTCCTGACTTTTTATTATACAAAAAAATCATATATATCCTAGACAATTAAGGAAAACAAGTGTAAAAATGTCAAACATTTGATATTTCTGGGGTTTATGGCCTGCATATATGCAGGTTAAAAAGACAATGGTCTGTAGAAGAAATTTGTCTTTCTCTTTTACACACCAGGGACAGTATTTATTATATCGAATGAGATAGTTGCAAAGAGCTATATGAAAGTAAAGTGTGAATATTATTGGCTATTTTTAATTACCTGTGAAGTAAGTGAAAATTTAAGAGCCTTGCAGTTTTTAAGAGAGAGTCTGCTTGGCTCCCGTTTACCCCACACTTCTCACAGTCCGCGCAATCCCTGAAGCCACCGCAGCTCATTCGACTATGGCAGAGCTAGGCGAGGAGGTGTGGTTGGTACCCCCATCTCACAGCTGAGGCTCGCGGAGACACAGAAGCAGGATGAAGGTCTGGGCCCAGAGCCCTGACCTCACAGCCTGTGTCCCTCTCTGCCCCAGACAGGTTTTCTTTTTAGTTTTTCTTTGTCATGAGAGGGGTAACTTGATGCAGTAAAATAGAAGTGGTTCCTTTTGTTTGGAACTAACACCTCCCACCTATTTCCTCCTTGCTGGCAAGAACTGTCAGCCCAGGTGGGAGGCATTCTGAGACTCAGTCAGGGCCTGGTTAAAACGGGACTCAAGTGTGCACAGACCCAGAACATACATTTATTTCTACCTGTTTTACAAACAGATAGGGGCGAGGAATGAAAAATTACCTGTGGGTTACAAGGTGCACGACTCAGGCTGTGGGCACGCCGAGAGTGCAGGCCTGTCCCTGTAACATGTACATATGCAATAGAATTCAACTTGTACCCCCCAATATACCAAAATTTTAAAAAATGTAAAGGAAACAAAATGTAAACCCCCCCCAAATAACAAAACATGAATGCTTCTTTTTAAGTGATATCTTCACTAACTCCCAATTCTTTCTTTTCATGTGTGTGAGCAGGACGCCTGCTGAGCCAGAAGCATGCCCCAGTGGTAGAGCTGTTCTTAAAGGGAACCAGGTAGAAATCAAAATCTGCTCAGTGTCCCTGCAGATGTGGGTCTGATCCTGGTCAGTCCCCTGACTGTGAGTCTCAGAACACAGCTGGCATCGCCAATGAGCCCTGCTAAACTCTGTTAGAACAACAAATCTACGTGCACCACACTGACCAGGGGCAAAGCTCCGTGCTGGGCCCAGAGAGCTCATTGCTTTTATAGTGTCTGGGATCATGGTGCAATTATACTCATGACACAGCAAAAAAGAGCCTCAATAACTGATATGCTGTGAAAAAGGACCCTCCACCCACAGCAGCCATGGATGAAAACACAGGAATCCATCCAGCAAGTCATATGCAAGACTCATATAGAAAAAAACTAGAAAATCTTACAAAGGACATAAAAAGAAGACCTACATATTGTAGCATGGGATGAAAAAAGTAAATACTACAAAGTATGCCCTCAAATCCTGTAAAATGTCCCCCCAAATTATTTACGATTTAAATGCAATTCTAATTAGAATACAGGAGGCACATTTTAAAAGACATAAACCCAACCCAGAAGGAAGGAGAAATGTAGAAAACTAGCCAGGATAATTTTTCAGTAAAGCGACTAATGGAGATGTCTCGGCTCTACTAGCTGCGTAAAAAACCACAGCAATTAAGCCACTAGGGCAATAACACAGAAAATATAATTGATTTGATACACGACTACATTTGCAATTATGTTAACTATAGCATTTAGAATCCCTGACTTAAGAGTAACCTATTCATGAAATGATATGGGCAAAGGTGAAGTTAAACCCTTGCCCCTCCTATCCCTAATCCCAGATTAAATACCTGAAAGGTTTTTTTTAAAGAACTATAAAGGTATTTACAGATTTTAACCACATAAAAATAAGTTTATAATACTGAGGAAAGGAGAGATTTATCAACCAAAACATAAAACTAACTATAAAAGAAATGACAGATTTAGCTACAGAAAAATTAATATTATTGTAATATTAAATAATGTAATAGTATTAATTAAAAAAATAAGAAATTCTTATTTTTAAGAATTAAAAAATGTAATAAAATTTTTGTTGTTGTTGTTGTTGCAGTTTTTGGCAGGGGCTGGGTTTGAACCCACCACCTCTGGCATATGGGGCCGGCCCCCTACTCCTTTGAGCCACAGGCACTGCCCAGAAAAATTAAATATTTCTATATGACGAGTACAAACCCATGACTCACCTGTATGAAGAATTCCAGTTTTATCAGAAAGGAAAACAAATAGCCCAATAGAAAAACAAGCAGAGGTAATGATCGGACAGTTCATGGTCAAAACCACCATGAAACTTAGTGGTTTTTATTCTGTGGCTAACTAGTCATCGGAAAAAGGCCAATAATAACAAAAATGAATTATTTTAAAGAAATTAGTATTGAAGAAGATTCTAGAAGGTGGTTGCACTGAAGGGAAGTTGGTGGGATTGCAAAAGTTCTAAAAGCTAAATTGTTTTAGGAGGGAAATGTCTCATTGTCCTTCGAAATTAAAATTCATTTCATTTGACCTGGAGGTCAGTATATTCCACAGGTGTGCAGGTGCCAAGACACACGTGTCACATCCCTCCCGGCAGCTCAGTGTGAAGGTGAGAGACAAGAAACAGCCTACAGGTCATCAGTACAGACATAGTGAATAAATGTTGATGCCTTCACACTGCCAAAGACTGTGATAGAGCTGGAAAACGTATGATCATGTCAAAAGCCAAAAGAAACCATGCTCAGGTCCACGTAAGTGCTTAAAGCCTCAGGAAGACACACAATTAGTTAAAAGTTACCTCTTGAGTGGGCAAAAGTGTACAAGGGGTGAGTTCACATTTTGTCTGATATACTGAGTTACAGCACATCAATATTTTATAATGAAGAAACTTTGTGCTATTATGACATGTGAAAATAAGAATTAAATAGAGAAAATGACAAAAATTACAATTATAAAAAGTAAAATTTATAGATATATAAAGCCTGATATACATGTATTACTGTATAATTATATTTCATAATGCTGATAAAGTAGAAATTTAAAATTTAAAAATTATGAAAGAAATAAGGGCCATGCTGGGATGGTGGCATGTACCTGTAATCCCAGCTAATTGAGAGGCTCAGGCCAGAGGACTGCTTGAGTCCAGGAGTCTAAGAACAGCCAGGACAACATAGCAGACCCCATGTCAAAAGAAGGGAGGGAGGGAAAAGCAAGGAAGAGGGGAAGGAAGGGAGGAAGGAAATGTATCTTAGAATTTCAACTAATATACTAAGTATCACTAAGTAGCTCTAAATTTTCTGGAGTCAGTGCAAACAGGAAAGTAGATGGCTAATTTTTGCTATCTAGTAACACATTTTTGTGCTGGATCACCTACTGGGAACACATAAATTCCTCAGGTCCCTTCTTAGTGAACAATTATTGCCAGGAAATAAACATGCCCTTTGCATCTGGATGCTTTTTTCCCCCCTACTTTGCAAACCTTAGTAAAATAAACCAAGTCATAATAATGACAAATAAAATCGTTATTAGCAGAAACATGTCTAGGATACAATGGAACTGAGAGCCACAAATCCCAGATGCACAGTAGGAAGTCATGCCAGACACAATCACTGTGGAGCATGCACACACCTGCTCACACACACACACACACACAGTGTGCTGCATGTAGGGGGCGGGGGAGCACCTCTGAAAGGACGGACCAGCTGGTGGCAGCCCTGTGGTCTGTGGGGTAGGGCCTTTGGCATGGTAAGAGCCACTTCAAGTACACAAAGCCGAGAGAGATTATCAGGGGAAAACAGTTCTAAAAGCAAGCTGAGCTCAGTGGTGCAAACTCACTTCTCCTCTGCTGGTTCTTTGTGAGACCGTCTTGGCAGCCACAGTCACTGAGACTCCATGGCCTCCTTGCTTAGAGAGTCCCTCCTTGTCACTCTGATTCAGTAGCTTCTGTCTGAAACAACTCTATCTCCTTCCTTGCTAAATTGAGCAAATACCCTGAAGGGATAATTTCACTCCTCAGGTTGCAATAGTACATACTGTAAATTCTATTTCCACACGTGGCATGGGAGACCAATTAAGTTTAAGGATTAGAAATACTCTAAGATATTGGCGCAGACCAGCAATTTGTTCTAACATGATTTCTCCACAAAGGTCATGTCTCTCTCTTCTCTTACCTGTAGCTCAAAGTTGGCTTGATCCAGAAATTTTTTGTTCAGCATATCTGCATACTGATTAATTGCTCGCAAGAAGACTCTGAAAGATCAAGAGAAAATTACATAATTACACACTTAGGCTCTGGCGCGTTGGTAGGCTTGGCATTTCAATGAGATACAATCCCAGACTGTCTGGAATGTGCACTCTCCAAATCCTGTGCGAAACTGAGAATCAGTTTTACCAATATAAAGCCCACAGAGTTCTATGCAGAAGTTCTCCAGATGAATCAAAAAAATTGGCACACGCAGGATAAAAGAAAAAGACCAATGTAACAGCTTGGGAAAGTAGCATTAGAAAAATATCACACACACAAAAAAAACTAAATAAAAAGGAAGAAAGAAAAGGTGCAAACTAAATCATTTTCTCAAGTTGCAATGTCTTAATATATATATCATTACACTGATCTTTGCTTAGCTGGCCTTGAAGTTACGTGTGCGATCGTGCTCTTACACAGCAGTGTTCAGACTTGGAATGGCGTGGTGCACTGTTGCCAAGAATGGCTTACAAATTCAGTGCCGTGTATTCTGAACTCTGCATGCTAATTTTGATCACTACTTAGTTGTTTACAGACTATTAAAAAGCTTCCACAACTATGAAAGGGATGACTTTCAAAAACTTTAGTAGGAATTTTAATTCCTGGATTCCTTGGTGATGGACACTCTTAACATTCTTCAATGCCATGATGTTTGCCATTCTATGATGAAATGTGCAATTTGGGCTGTCGCAAACAACCCCAGAGTACTGTGTTTCACTTGTTTATTCGGTAGATTTGTTTTATAACCCCTGAAAATGTCTACAGTGCTGAAGCTTAGTCCAGCTACTCTTTCAAAGACCCCATTCCTTTCGCACAAAGGCAGGACAGAAGAGGAATTAGCATTAGGTCACAGATAATAAACTTAATTACACTTTCTCTAGTTAGACAGCAGGAAGCAGCCAGGTCTAAGGGAAGTCTAGGTTACTTACTCCTAACTGCTGCCCTCTGACAACATTATCTCTTTAGCGAAGCGCACCTGGAGGAGCTCCCCATGCCTCGATCATCTCAGAGCTGCTAAAAGCCAGTGAGCCAGGGAGGAGGGAAGAAGGGGTTCAACGCCTGGGGTTTATGGAGTCTCTATCACCACCCGCCCCCCCCCCCCCCCATCACTGCAGACGCTCTCACACTCACACAGCTGCCGCCCTAAGAGCAGGCTGTGCAGACATTAAGAGACCCATCAGCTGGGTCTAAGGCTGAAACAGCTGTGAAAACGGGCCCGTGACGGGCTCTCTCAGTCGCTGAGCAAAACTGCAGTTGGGAGTTATTTGAGTTCTTCCCTGGGGACATTAAAATATAGCCAGAAAAGAGGAATTAGTGTTTTTAAGTGGGCATTAATGGAAGGGCATGGAGAGCACTGCCTTGTCCATTAAGCAAACAGACTGGGCAGCTGTGCTCATCGGCCACAGGCTGGCCAGATTTGGCAAATATTGGATACCCAGTAAAATCTGAAAAATAGCTCTTATTGCTGAATTCTGCAATTGAAAAAAAAAATCTGGATTCAGGACATTTAGGGCATCCTGACAAATTAATACAAGACCCAGGACAAAAATGACAAAATTCAGCATGTGCCTTATGCAAATAGAATGAGTGACTTTTCTCGTCCACCTTCTAGGTTTGGGTTGGGGTCTATCCTACCATCATCAGCCCTCAGAAGTATAGGACATGAGCTAATGAGGAGATGGTCTATCTTCCCCACTTGAACCGGGCAGCTGGTATTCAAATAGGCTCTGGGGATGTGCACAGCATTGACCCCAGGAATCATGGAAGATCCCCCAAGTGTCAGTGGCAGATAGCAGCTTCCTGTCCTGACAAGGGTGGGCTCTCAGGATGCACAAGAATATTGGGCTATGATCCCTAACACTTTTTTCCCCTTAATTTTCCCCATCAGCTTTGGAACTCTGCTGTTCACCAGAATACTACCGGGTCCTTATGAGCTTAAAGAAGATGCCCTCTAGCCCTCTGTGACAATCATGACAAGTTCCCTAGAACATACATTATTATTACAGGGTAATTATTTTGTCTCAGGATAGCACCCAAACAGTTACAACAGTTGCAACATGCTACTTCTAATTAAGCTCTGGAGCAATTTCAGCTAGTTAAATATACACGTATTTCTCAAAATGACTTTTTTTTTTAAATGCCATGCTCAAATAATATGAAGGCTAAACAAAAACTTCTTACTGAACTGACACCCGAGAAAGTACAGTGCTGAGACACAGATTCTATAATTTAGATTCCTCATACATTTTTTTAAAAAGCCGGGACAAAACCCAAATAATGGGAAATCCAAGTAGCATGCAGAAAGCTAGAGGAAAGATCAAATAAATAAAATAATCAATGCAATAAACAAAGACCAGAAGACGTTCAGGATCAAGTTCAACAATGACCATGTCCATCACCTATGGTGCATCTTACAAGTGTACATGTGAAACTTACTAAATGTAAAGTATAAATGTCTCAACACAATAACTAAGAAAATGCGAGGAAGGCTATGTTAACCAGTATGATGAAAATATGTCAAATGGTACATACAACCAGAGTATGGTACTCCATGATTGCATTAATGTAAACAGCTATGATTTAATAATAAATAAATAAATAAACGACCATGTCACTTTCATAGAACCATCCAAGAAATGCAGAAATTATACGCTACACCTCACACTAGGGATCAGAGACGTAGCTATGCCCCACAGTCACCTCGCAGGTAAATCGATTATCTAACTAGGCAAAAAGAAACAAAACCCTTTAGGTAAGAGTATCTATCATCCCTTGTACTTCATAAGTTATTTCTAATAAATGTTAAACTAGGGAAAATAAATAAGAAAAGTATATTAGAAGCCTTTGCATAGCAATCTGCTTTCAGTTACAGAGGAATGTGGAAAGGATCACAAGTCAAGCCAAATGTTTCGGTGGCAGGACGCTCTGCTAGATAAGCAGAGGCTCAGCACAGCTCGAGATCGCTGTCCTTTCTCCAGGAGGCAACGCTAGGGAGGGCGGGGTGCGGATGGCCTGGCCTGCCTTGGCATTCCTGAGGACGCCTTCTGTGCTGGACACCGTGGGGCTGGCGCAGTGTTCAGGAAGCCCTCAGACTATGTGAAAAATAGATGTCACAAAGGCAGTGGCCAAGTCTGCTTGTTCATCATGTGTCCTCGATGTCAAGTCAGCACCTGACACACGGCGTGTGCTCCCCGGGCAACTGCACATGAGGGAAGGCAGGAGTGGGTGGGGGATGGATGATCTGGGCCTGCAGGACGCTAGCCACCTGGCGGTCTCTGGCTCTCCTGGAGTCCTTGCATTCTGCATAGTTTTTCTACAGGGAGATTCAGCTCTTTTTAGGTTCTTGTTATCCAAATTTCTTGTTATGACATTGGGCATGCATGGCTGGGCATGGTTCCCTCATTCTGTTCTGTTCTGGAGCCTGTGTCTTCATGGCAGGAACCTTGTTTATATATTAGGATTGCCCAATGCAGCTACAAAGATCCCTTGTCACTGTGCTTACCCTGAAATGCTTTCATCTTAGGAACCATTAGTTCATTACTAGCAGAGCTCTTGGGGACTCCAGGTATGTTCCAGAACCTCCCAGAAGTCAAAACAAAACAAAACAACAACAACAAAAAAACACTCAGAGCCTGCTCCAATGAAGAGGTAGAATCCACCTCCCACCCCCCACCTCCCCACCCCCCCCAGGCAGTTAGTGTCTCTTGATTCTCCTCATTCAACACTGTGGTGGATAAACATCAGGCCACATAACGCGGGGGCTCAAGAGGCTCACAGGCCCCCAGCACGGTGGGAAGGGGGCACAGTGCACACAGGTGCTGATTCTGCTCCGCCGGCAAAGACATGGGGAAGAGATCAATCAACCATCCTGTGGACCAAACACATTATGTCTAATTCAGAGCCAGGAGAATTAAGTAATTTCTCAAAAAGCCCAGAACTAATGGTGTGAGAATTAAATGCTTTCATGGATGCTGTCCCAAATGGGCGAAATAATTTAGAAAAAGGGTAAGCCCGTATTTAAGAGAGTTCCTTTCAATCATTTTTAATCTATGGAAGGATTTATTTATAATCTAAAATTTTAGGAGATAAAACCAAACACACAAACAAATAATGCAGAAAGACTCACAGGCAAATTATGTCATCTGAAAAAGATGCAAAAAAAAAGCCCTAAGGTCTAGAAGCCTGTAAATTCTGTTTTTAATGACCTGATGGAGGGAAACATCCTCTCTCTTCTTGGTAACCGATTCCTGTCTCCGGGAAGTCAGAAGCAGCATCTTTATCAAGCCTGCCATAACATTATCCATTTTTAAAAATACGAAGCCAATGGGAAATGCAGATAGTTCGTTCCCAAGCCTAGGCAATTAAAATGGCAACAACGGAAAGAATCTAGAAAGTTTTCTTGATTTCTTTCTCTACTGTCCTGGACATGTAGTCTCATAAGCTCCTACTAGACATGAAATACTGTTAATTTCTGACAGTGTCAAATGTGAGTTTAATTGTAGTTCCACATACATGTATTTATATAATTAAAGTCTTAATTCAATTTTATTTATTAATCAATGGCTCCCCTTCCATAAAAAATAAAAGTGACAGCACAGAGTTGCTTAATACCACAAAGAAATGATAAGGACGTTGAGGTATGAATATGTTATTTGTTCAATTTAATTATTCCACAATGCACACGTGCATCCTGACCTCACAGGGCACACCACAACATATCCATGGTTATTTGTTAGAACAAACAAAAAGTGTTGCTCAAATTTTTGAGGCTTTCATGTCTTCCCCAAATAAATCTAAGTATTAGATGATAGCCTCTAAGCTCCTGGAACTTTGAATATAAAGGTTTTGTTTTAAACTTTGAGACTAAAGGTAAGAAGGAGACAGCATCACCAATAGCAAAGTCATTTGAACACCATGATCTCCACGGACACTTCATAAAATGTTAAGTCGAATTTGGGGAAAGAGGAAGACAGGCCAGCAGGGCAGGGCTGTGGCTGCAGGAGGCACCTGCCTAGCTCCAGGCCCCTCCAGGGCATGAAGCTTCCAGGAGCGGTCTGGCCAGCCTGGCCTCCCCACCCACATCCTCCCTCTGTCCTTGGACAATAAGGGTGGGTGAACACTGCGTGGGGACCCACAGGAGACCGTCTAGAAAAGCAGCCTGTTGGAAAGCCTTGTGCAGACAGTGAAAATAACAGAATCCTAAAGAATTATGTTTTAATTGAGTAGAGGGGAACTTCGCAACTAGAAAGTAATCAGGAACCAATTTCACTATTACACACTCCTGGCACAATTACAAGCCCTAAAATGACTTTACTATGACAGAGCCTTGGGCCCTTCTAACATCTCTGTTGCCCAGTGTTTGGTGCCAAGGAAACCGGAAGAAGAGGCGCCTCATGACTGCAGGGAAAGACCCGGAGAAGGGGCTGAACTTCCCAGGGAATCACAAAGCCCCACTGCTCAAATTGTGAAGCTGCAGGGTTTTTTATTCCTTGCCTGAATTGACTTTAAGTTACATAATTAGCTTATACAGTTCAATATGAGGGCATTTAAATACTTCTGGCATTAAAACAAGTCGCTTGGAGGTGGGGGGCAGTATGCATCTTATAACAAAATGTTTTGCCCAAAATGGGTGGAAAAAAGGGAAACAAATTAAAAGTGACAGATTCCATCCCTGCAGAACAATGGTCAAGTAACAGTAGTTGGAAATTTGCCTTAAAATGATTTCTGCATAATTCAGGAATGCTGGGAAGAAGAGGCAACTTAAGGTGAAGTGATAAAAGAGATACAGAAAGTGTCACTTCAACTAAAAGGGAAGGAGAGAGCGCGAATGCTTCTGTCCGGCTGATCAGTCTCCTAGCACCTCCTTGCACTTGGCAGAGCGGCTCTTCTGGCAAAGCAGTGACGAAATAGGGTCAGCAGTTTCCCATCCTGGGACCCCGACTGAGAAATAAAACCACACGTGCAGAAAAAAAAGACTTCTAGGAAAGACCCCTAGCACAGGAGGGAGAAGAAGGCAACGTCTGGGGGTCTGGTGGGACTTGCCTCGTGTCTCTGGGATTTGGGAAGTTATGCCAAGAACAGTGTCACTATAATGTTCTGGCCAATGAGCAGGGCTGGAGGCACAGCCCAGGCCAGTCAGGAGCAGGAATGCCAACGGACCCCACTGGAATTTTATCTAGTCTATACTGAAAGGAGTTTCTTTTTTCCAAGATTTCCTAATTTCTTTTTCAAATCAGTAAAGGCTTCAACATCCGTCAAACTCTTAACTAAAAACCAAATTGCCCTGAGCCTTTCTGCTGGTCAGCCCGGAAGCTGCAGGTGTGGGCTATGAGGCTGAGGACAGCACAGAGGATTCCCAGGCAGCATCTGTCCACTCTGGATTGAGCCTGCGCCGTCCCACGGTGAGGTCTCCCCAAGCACCGACTCCTGGGGCCCCGTCTCCTAGTCTGCCTCCCACCAAGCAGAGAGACAGACTGGGCTGCCCCTCACCTTCTGGGGAGATCAGCGCAGGACTGGACCAAGACCAAGCTCCTGTGCCCAGGTCACACTGCCTTCCTCAGGAGCCTGGGTCATCACAGTCAGCATGACGCAAAGGAATCCCTGCAGCTGTTCTGCTTTTACGATGCACAAAGGATAATTTCCAACAAAGGATAATTTCCAACAGCAAAGTGGACAAGAGACCCACGTAACCTTCACTCGGCCTCAGGGATGAGTGTCTGTGCCAGTGACTATTCATCCATACCCCATCCTGCTCCCACATTATTCCTGTTACCATCAGTAACTATTTCATCTGTACTCCCATCCCACCCCATCCCAATTATTATTTTGATTGACTTAATGTTTTAGAGCAGTTTTAAGTCCCAGCAAAACTGAGTGAAAACTAGAGTTTCCCATATACTCCCCATACCCAGGCTCCCCATCTTTAGTATCATCGTTTGAGGTTACATATGATGAACCTACATGGACCGCCAAGCATCAACCACCTCCGACAGCGCACAACTGACACGAGTGATGTGCCCACTCCAGGTGACAAGCCTCAGTTGACTCAGGCAGTGTTTGTCACTCCTGACTGGCTGAAGTCACTGAGCACAGTACCCTCAAGGTTCAACTGTGCTGTAGCAGGCGTGAGAGTTCCTTCCTTGTTAACGGCCAATACTATAAACAGGGGGTGTCGAAAATGTGTACGCATTAGAAGAGATGGTATCTGTGTGTTACGCATTATATTATGTATATACTTGAGCACCTCTTGGAATAGCAGAAGTCAAATGTGACTTGTATTTATCTTTTGTTATTGGTATATATTGAGTATTATAATTTTAATACAATTTTTTCCTTCCTTAAAAAAGTGTGTACAGTTTTTGGTGCCCTTTGGGTGTGTGTGTATATATGTGCATGCACACACGTGTATTTTTTTGGACAGGGTTTCTTTCTGTTGCCCAGGGTAGAGAACAGTGGTATCATCATATCTCACTGCAACCTTCAACTCGTGGGTTCAAGACTTCCTCCTATCTCAGCCTCCTAAGTAGTTAGGACTACAGGCGTGTACCACTGTGCCTGGCTAATTCTTCCTATTTTTAGCAGAGACAGGGTCTTGCTATGTTGCTCTTGTGTGTGGGGCTTGAACTCCTGGCCTCAAGTGACACTCCCACCTTGGCCTCCCAAAGTGCTCAGCATGAGCCACCACACCCAGCAAAGCTAAATTGTCGAATGTGTGCACTGTGGGTTTATCCATTCACCGTGGGATACTGGAGCTGCTTCCTGCTTTTGATGTTATTGTGAATAATGTTGCTATGGACTTCGGTCTAAAAATCATCTCAAGTCCCTGCTTTCAAGTCTTTTGGGTAAGTACTTAGAATCGACAGATCATATAGTAATCTTATTTTTAAGTTTTTGAGAAGCCATCGTGCTATTTATTTCCCATAGTGGCTGTGCCATTTTTCTTTTTCTTTCTTTCTTTCTCTTTTTTTTTTGAGACAGAATCTCATTAAGTCGCCCTCAGCAGAGTGTCATGGCGTCACAGCTCACAGCAACCTCAAACTCCTGGGCCCAAGCAATTCTCCTGCCTCAGCCTCCCAAGTAGCTGGGACTACAGGTGCACACCACAATGCCTGGTTAGTTTTTGTTGCAGTTGTCATTGTTGTTTTTCTTTAGCTGGCCTGGGCTGGTTTCAAACCCATCAGCCTCAGTGTATGTGGCTGGGGCCATAACCACTGTGCTATGGGTGCCGAGCCAAGCTGTGCCACTTTCCATTTCCAGGAATGGTGCACAGGAATTCCAGTTTCTCCATGCCCTCATCCATACTTGCTCCCTTTCTTTTCCTGATGTAGCCATCCTAACAGGTGTGAGCAGCATAAATACAGTGTCATCAGAACACAACTAAACTCATTTATTAGGGATTATCTGACTACTTTCCCACTATCCCTACTGTGCTGCGTAGCCTGTGTTGGTTCTTTAGAGAACACTTTTCCAACCCCTAAGAAGTTATGATTCAATTCTGATCTGTCCTCTAGGAAAATATCTTAAGAGTTCCTCATCTATTTTTTTTTTTTTTAATTCAAAAAGCCCTTTAAAAGCGCCCTCCAAAGTCTAGAGGAGATAACTGCCCGTTTTGATCTCTGACGTGGGGTTGCTGAGTGTGGGGATGAACCAGTTTGGAAACTGAGGTAGGTGGGCAGACGCCTCCACTTGCACTCCAGGCGTCTTGCACCATGCATGCCTTAACCAACAGTCAGGATTACATTTAAAAGTCATAAGGCCACCATTTCCCTGCCTCCTTCCAACACCGCCTGCTCAACTTCACAAGGTAAGTGTTGACAGATTTCAGGACACCTTGAGTAATAGGAAAACGTCTCCAAGATAAACATGTCAGAAGTGTCCACCAACAAACAGGAGGAGATGACAAGTTTTTACTTCTGGGGGAGGCAGGGACGAGAGGGCAAAGCCTCACTCTAAGAGCCAATCTTGGCAAATAAAGAAGGATCCTGCCTCACCCCAGAGACCCCCACAGCACCATCCCAGTCTCTGTCATCAAGCCTTCTCCTTCCTCCCCCAGGCTTTTCCTGTGGTTCTTGCTAACTGATGAGGTCAAGGATAGCCAGGGATGGATCTGCCTTGGGCAGAGGAGGCAGGGAGGGCAGGGGACCAAGCCCCACCTCTGGGGCACAGGCTGCCTGGAAGATGTGCCTACTGGTTGCAAGACTGTGCACCGTGGTCCATCATGGGGTATTTTCTGAGTTCCAGATACAAGTGATTGGGCACAGGTATGGCAGCTGATGAGCGAGTCGAGTTTCTGTTGGGAGTGAGGAGACATTTTGGAAGTAAATGGTAGTGATGACTGAATAATACTGAGTGTGATGAGTGCCACAGATAAAAAAAATAGGAGAAGGAAAGGAAAGAGGGCATTTTCCAGAAACAGCAGCCATAGCAGTCATGATTTTTCTGTCTGTGTCTTTTCACCATCAATGTGACTCAGTGCCATGATTTAAAAAATAAAAAAACAGGAATAAGAATATGTTCACTTTATTCTGCAAAGAACTGGGCTGTTCTGATCTGTCTGAGAATGTGTGGGACGTTAATAAATTAGTACACACACAGACACAAACAGACACTTGATGATAGCAAGGAGCACACACCGTGCGTCCCTGACAGCCTGGGTAGCCTCGTTTTCAGTGAGTGCCACACAGGACGGTGGTCACCTCTGCAGCACAGTCCCAGTCTACCACAACCCACTGAGGCTCCATCTGTGCCAAATCTTATTTCCCATGGAATCCAGCAATGTAGCCTTACACAATATAGTAAACCAAGTCACCCCGGAGGTCCAGAAAAAAAATTAAGGCATTAGAGGACTTAAGTGAACTGCATAGCTCAAGGCAGAAAATTTAAAAAAAAAAAAAAAAAAAGCAAAAACAAAAAATAGGATAGTTAAAAGAATGCTTCTTTTAAGTTATTTCATGCTTAGAATTTATGCTGGTTCATTTCTGAGACTTGCTGCGGGCACTGTAATGTTTAGTGCACTGGCATCCTCAGTTGGAGGTACATTGGTCAAGGGCAGCCCAGAGAGCCTCTGCCCATCAGGAACCGATGTGCTCGAGAGGATTCTGGGAGCAGCTACCTAGCAGGCAAAACTGTGGTTCATGGGTCCCCATCTTCACTGGTGTCAGAACCTTCTACTCACTACTAATTGCATTTTCCTCTCACCGGGCACAGTGGGTCTCTCTATTGCTTCCCCTCAGGAGGAGCTAGGGGATCACACAGGCAGGGGGAGATGTGGAAGGAGCAGGGGCCTGAGGTCTCTGACCTGTGCCCAATTCATGCCCTGCCACTTACAGGCTTGATCAAGTTAGCTAACACCTCTGAACTCCAGTTTTCTTTTTCACAATCTGGAGGGGAGGGAGACTGAAGGAGTGTCTGGAAGGAGCCAGGGTGTACTCACTATTCCATAATCGGCAGCTCCTCTGTGGAGCATGATGGAGACAGAAGATGGGGGCCTTTGTCATCTCCTTCCCATTGTGTTTCCAAAGAGGTCTCCGAAGGACCTGCTCAGCTTGTAGTGGCCAAAGGAGCATTTAGGAAATTAATGTGCATGAAAGCTCAGCTTTTGTCAAAGATCTTAGGAAAAGTAAATGTCCCATAGCTCAGAGCTTCCAGCGCTTTGATTGTATGATGGCTCAGAACTACTGGCATTCAACTGTTCAGCGTATGGGACGTTTTTAACTATCCTTGTCCATGGAGAGTGCACAAGAGAGTGCCAAAAATGTTCACAGGAGGAGGGAACCTGTGCAGGTGGGCCTGGGAGGTCTGGGGAGGTTTGCTTTTAGCTTCTGAGACCACGTTTATTTCTTTTCTTCTTCTTCTTCTTTTTTTTTTTTGCAGCAAAGTCTCACTCTGTTGCCCTGGGTAGAGTGCCGTGGTGTCACAGCTCACAGCAATCTCAAACTCTTGGACTCAAGTGATCCTCTTGCCTCAGCCTCCCGAGTAGCTGGGACTGCAGGCATCTACCATGACTCTGAGCTGGTAGAACATGTTTCTTAATGGTACTTCAGAGACAGGACACCAGCCCAGGGCCCCAGCTCACCCTCGGCTACGTGCAGACCCTGGGAAGGCCACCGTCTGTGTAGGTTTTCTGTTGCTGTTTAACAAATTACCATAGACTTAGTGAAATGAAAAATTGATAATTGTAACGTCACAGCTCTTAGGGTCAGAAATACAGGCAGGCTCAGCTGGGTTTTCTGTGTAGGGTCTCAGACGGAGTTCAAAGCGTTGACTAGGTTGGACTCTTATCTAGGGACTTGGGTCTTCCAAGCTCACCCAGGCTGTCAGCAACGTCCAGGTCAGGGGGCTGCCCTCTGCTCTTGGGGGGTGCAAACCTTCTCTTCTTTCCCACTGGCAGGTGCCGTCCTCCTGTTTCAAATCTCTTTTCCTTCTTTTGTTTCCAGCCAGAGAAAACTCTTCTTTTAAAGGGCTTGTGTGATTCCCTTAGGCCTACCCAGATGATCTCCCTGCCTTAAGGTCAGCTAATTAGAAACCTTAATTGTATCTGCACAGTCCCCTTTTTGGTGCTAGTTATTATAATCACAGGAGTGATAACGTAACATACTCTGAGCTCACTCCCGTAGAAGAGGTTACACAAGGGTGAGAGGCCTGCGGATCACCAGAATTCTGCAACCACAGTCGGTTTGACCCTTTCCTCACTGAGAGGCACAAACCTCAACAGCAGACACATTTCTCTGCGCCTTCGCGCCTTCTCCTGCAGCCTGCAGCCAACCCCAGAGAAGGGCTGTCATCATGAAGGTCCTTCTTCTGTTGGCCCCAGTGCTGTTCTGAGCATCCCTGACAAGATGAAAGATTCGGTGTAGTGAAGAGGAGGCTGGAACATACAGCGGGAAATGCAGCCTGCACCGGGGCTGGAGAGGACGTGGTGGCTCTTTCAGGATGCCGCGCCTCACCAATTCACCTGCGTGACACTTTCTATTAACAGGCAGAACCTTATTCTAAGCCTGTAATGGCCTCTGATTCCAAGCTCATTTGTTTGCTGGATTCAGTGCAGCAGCCTGGACCACAGGAGCTCAAGAGCTGGGTAACAGATTTCCTTCCCATGCTGTCCCAAAGAAACGCCCCCAAGTCGTCCTTCGCATTTCCGTAATCCCTCTGAGCCACACTAAGGAGGGAGGCTTCCTTACAGAGGGGCCCACAGTCCTGCACATCCTGTAATGGAACTGGAATTTCCCAAGGCCATGTTAAAACCCTAAGCAGAGAAACGTAAAATTGAACAATGTCACATTCAAGGTTGTTGGCTTGAACAATATAAAAGTTCAGAGGTGGCAATGTACAGCTCACAGGCCAAATCCATGTTACATTTTGGTAATTTTCACAGTATTTCCAATGTTTTCATTATTGTTGTACCCTTTATAGTGATCTGTGACTGGTGTCTTCAGTGTTAATAATTTTACTGTTTTGGGGTGCCACGAATAGTGCCCCAGTAAGAGTTCTTACTGCTCCATTGGCTGGCCAACCCTTATGACCAGCCATCCTCCTGTGACCGGCCTTCCCCATGACCAGCTATCCCCACTCTTGAACCATACAATGACTTCTAAGTGTTGAAATGCAAGGAAGGGTCTTACGTCTCTCAGTTTAAATCAAAAGCTAGAAATGATTAAGCTACATGAGGAAATATGTGTCAAAAAAAATAGGCTTCAAAGCTGGGCCTCCTGCACCTAACAGCTGGCTAAGTTGTAAACATAAGCAAGTTCTTCAAAACATTAAAAGTGCTACCACAGTGAATGCGTAAATAAGAAAGCAAACAGCCTTCCAGCTGAGGTGGACAAAGTTTGCCACGACATTTCCTTACACCAAAGCCGAACCCAGAGCAAGGCCCTTGCCCTCTTCAATTCTGTGAGGGGTGAGAGAGGTGTGGCAGTTGCGTAAGAAAAGCTGAAATCTTGCAAATGTTGGTACACGAGGCTTAAGGAAAGAAGCCGTCCCTTCTGATGGATATGGGCAAAGTAAATTAAAGGACTCACATCCTAAGATGCCATTCAGAATGTCCATGACTTATGGGAGGAGGTCAAAATGTCAACATAAACAGGATGTAGGAAGAAGGTGATTCTGACCCCCACAGATGACTTTGAGGGGCTCAGGACACGCAGAAGATGTGGTGGAAACAGCACAAGGCCTGGATTATTATAGAAGTGGAGTCTGAAGACGGGACTGAATTGCTACAACCTCTGATGAAATCGGATGGATAGGGAACTGCTTCTTACAGATGAACTAAGAAAGTGGTTTCTTGAGATGGAATCTACTCCTGGTGAAGAAGGATTTAGAACAGTCCATGAACTCTGACTCCAATGTTGAAAAAAGCTCTACTGTGGGTAAAATGTGATATGAACCAGTATCTCATGCTACAGAGAAGTCCCTCATGAAATAAAAAGTCAAAAGATACAGTACACTTCATTGCTGCCTTATTGTAAGAAATTGCCCCAGCCACCCCTGCCCTCGGCAGCCACCACTCTGATCAGCCACAAGCCACCAAGACCCTCCCACAGCAAAAAGATGCTAACTCACCAAAGGCTGTGATGATCATTAGCATGTTTAGCAATAAAGTATTTTTAATAAAGGTAGGTACATTTTTTTTTAGACATAATGCTATTGTATACTTATAGTATAGTATAAATATAACTTTTATATGCACTAGGAAACCAAAACAGTTGTGTGACTCACTTTATTGCAAAATTCACTTTATTGCAGTAATTTGGAGAGAGCTCACAGTTTCTCAGGTATGCCTGTATTTTCAAGGAGATAAGATACAACCACCTATCCTTAAATCTAAGAATAGTTTTCATTACTTTCTCCTTAAAAGCTAATTTATTGTTCTATTTTCTAATTAAAATCTGCTACCTTTTACTATTGAGACCATTTGATCTTATATATTCTTTTCTAGACATTGTCAGCATCTTCCTATAGGCAACCCTGAGCTTTCTTTTTAACAAAAGCCTGGGCCTGAGATTTGGTAGACTGGTATTCAAACCTTGGTTGGTGTTAAGAAGCAGGTTACCATGGTGGTTAGAGCTGGGATTCCAGAGATGACCTTCCAGGCTCTCCAAATGACCACTTGTCAGCTGCTGTATCTATGAAGTGGGTGTCAAGGGCACCTTGGCTTCCCAGGCAGTGGTGATTAAATGAGCTAAAATTGTGTATGGGGCCTACAACAATTCCTGACACACGGTAAGTAAAATGTAAGGGTCAGGAATTCTGCACATTGCTCTCAAGTACTTCAATAGAGTGTCGTACTGTGAACAGTCAGTCGGTCCTCAGCCTTTAATCCAGCGCTGTCCAACCTTTTGGCTTCTCTGGGCCATGTTGGAAAAAGAACCATGGTTTTGGAACACACATTAAATACACAAATACCATTGACCGCTGACAGCACATGAAAGATCTGTACATAATATTTGAGATATATACCACTACAAGATAAGCAGAAAATGCCTCACATAATAATCCTAGTTATGCAGTGGCCTGTTTAGGGAGTCTTTTAAAATCACTGAGCAGGTCCCAAGATTACAATCATTAATATAGAAAATATACATATCTAAATAAAATGTCTTTTTAAAAATACTTTTTATTATAACAGTAAAAGAAAAGTGGACAACATAAAACTAGTGGGATCTGTAACATTGTGTTTGGGAAACCAATGCATCAGTATCTGGTTTGATGGAAGCAGCTGGAATTCTCCATGAGTTTTCAAGGTGCACACCAGGTATTTTGGTTCTAATTTTACTCTTAATGTGCTTCATTCTTGAAAATAGTTGCTCACAAATGTAGGGGCTGCCAAAAAGTAATGACACAAAAAAGGCGTTGATTGCGAAGTGAGGGACATTTGTCTCTGGGAAGATAGGGCCTATAATAAAGTCCAGCAAAGAGACTGGATTTGATCATGTCAAAATGTTTCAAATTTTTCCTTAAATTGAATGTCAGATTGTAGCTCTATGCATTCTGTGTGAAAACTGGCAGGTAACATGTCTGAAAATGAAGTTGCCAATGTACCAAATATTGATAGTTTTCCTGGAAATTTTGAAATTTGTTTTCAAATTGTTGCATCAAATGGAAAAGGAAGGCTACATATGTTTTGCTGTTCACAGGACTGTGTTTAGCCAACATGTCAAATGCATAAACTTGTTTGCCTTATTTTGAGCTTGCCATGATTTCATTTACATTTGGAATGCTGCTATTGTTTGAAATACTACATTGATAAGTTGGTTTAACCCATTTAAATGAGTGGTTAAATCCATTAAAAATGTTAAATCTGGAAGGCAGTTTTCATCATCATGTTCTGGCAAAAATTTGTTTTTTGATATCATAAACGACTTGGTAACATGTTGGAAATCAAAATCTTTTCAACATTTGGTGGCGACTTAGCCATCTAACTTCCAAAAAGTAAATGATGTCACCAGAGTCGGCATCATTCCTTTTAAGGACTTCCTGGAATTGGCAATGATTCAACTCCTTGGCTGTTATGAAATGCACAGTCTTGATGATTTGCACAATATGATCCATTTTTAAAGCTTTTGTGCATACATTTCCTGATGTGCTATGCAATGACACTTCATCAAGCGCGAGTTTGGGATAGAAATTGAATCGTCTCCTATTACTTTTACAAGTACACGTCTCTTACCTGCCAGCCCGGAGCACTGTCAGGAACTATACCAGATATTTTGACAATGGACAAAGAAAATTGCTTTAACATACTTTTTACTGCTTCATATAAATCTGTTGGTTTAGTTGTGTCTTTTAATGGCACTAAAGAAGCCATTTGTTCAGTGACATTATATTCGTCATCAATACCCCTAATAAAAATGACAAGTTGAGCCATATTTGCAGCATCAGTGCTCTCATCCATTCCCAAAGCATCTAACTTAGAATTGGCAAAATTTTCTCTCCAAACTTCTTTTGATAGATTTTTCAATTTCTTCATTCACCTGGCTATAATCTGATGAGACAAACGAATTTGCCCCTTTTTGGTCACGGCAAATTATATCTGTCATGCTTTCTATATACTGCTTAATAAACTCACCATCAGTGAATAATTTTGATTAATTTGCTATTAAATATGCTACCACATAACTAGCTTTGACAGTGGTATCTGAGTTGTAATTTTTAAAACAAATTTTATTGAGAAGACAGACTTCTTTCAGTTCTGTTATGTTGTCCTTGTGACACAATCTTTCATACGCATCGAATTTGGAAGCATGTCTTGGCACACAATGCCTTTTCAAATTATAGTCTTTGAAAACTTGCACAAATTCCCTACAGATTAAGCAGAGTGCCTTATGATTTGCCTTGGGAAAAAAAGGAGTCATCTCTTCACTTTTCCTTGAACACTCTTCCTTCTTCCACAATTTTTTTTAAGGGGAGGTTCTGTTTTCTCTTGAGACATTGTAGAAGCCATGTTGGGATTAAAAAAGTAAAAGTAGGGCGGCACCTGTGGCTTAAAAAAGTAGGGCACCAGCCCCATATACCAGAGGTGGCAGGTTCAGGCCCAGCCCTGGCAAAAAAAAAAAAAAAAGTAATAGTAGTTAAGACACTATATTTACTTTCATTATGAAAATTAATTGTCAGGAAAATAGAAAGCAAGGCTTAGGCCCATCCACATCCAGCTGCTAATAAAGGGTGAGGTGGAGGCCGGTTGTCGAGAGTGTCATAATGTGTAAGGCACCACCGAGATGTGGAAGTGCCTTAAGAATCAAATGAAAAATGTGAAATGCCTAATGTTACCATGGTAGATTGAAATATTATTGATAATTGCTGCCCTTGCCCAGTTACCACAAGCACATGTGACGTCTGGTGGTGTCAATTCAACTGTGTGTGTTTGGATGACAGCACATTGGAAGCCACACACAGAAGACGGAAGCCACACATGTGTACAGACAGTGAGCGCATATGTGTTTATGTGACATATTGGCACGATGGAGTCATCTCCAAAGTTCACATTTGAGAACCACATAATCCAGTTCCACCAAAGAATCCAAAACAATTTCGTAATGCTTTAAATAAGTTTAGATTTTGTGTCGGGCTGCGTGGGCGGTGGATGGACACCTCTGCTTTGAGCAGAAAACCACATTCCTCAAGAGTGACTAGGGCACGTGATTCTATTCTCTTTACTTTGATCAAAAGCAGATACATTAAGACAATAATGAGAACTTATTTTCTTCTGTGAACTCTATGCTTTCTTTCTGAGCACAATGACTATGAGGACCAGGCTCTTGGCTGTGGATGAGATAAAGGATTTGGGGGACGCTCCCTGGTCATGTGTAAACTGTACATAAGATTTTAAGGAACTCAGTGTCAAGGGACAATGCGCAAAGCCTGATCCACATTCTAGTGAGAAGCCGCAGGCTGGGGTACTCAGTTCTTGGCAATGACTCTGACAAGTCAATCTTCCCTCTGGGGTATTTTCTCACCTGCCTCAAATGAGCGCTCAAAGCCCAGGCAGCACAATCAAAGCACAGGGAAAGGGTTTCAGGAAGCCTAGGGACAGATGTGTGCACTGACTGGGGAAAGTGCTTTTCATAAATGTCTATGTCTATGGCAGCCTTGGATCTGAGACTTTCTTTCACTGCAACCTGATGGCAAAGCGGTGGGAGAACAGCTGACTCACACCCACCTCTCATCATGAGCAACTCACAGAATCTTTGAAAATGACCTAAAGATTGCTCTGGTTAGATTCCACACTGGGGTCTCCCCCTTACAGAGACAGAACAGGACCTAGGAATGGGCTTCAGCGGCCACATATGCAGAATGGGTTTAGAAATAGTGCTTTCCTGGGATGCCACATGCCAGGGTCCCCAGCCCTGCCCTGGGACCTCAGTGGTGGCCAAGTAGAGCTTCTCAATCTGCCCCACAAGAAATCCACTTTCCAGACGTTTCTGAATTCTAATATTGACAGATGACTTTAAGGAATGCCTGATTATCAGGTGACGGGCATATAGCAGTTAAGGCCACTTTCCTAGGAGACGTGGCTGGGGCTAGGTTGTCAGCTGAATTTGAGACGGGTGATTTCTGCTCAGTCCACCTCTTTTTCTTTGTCATTTGAAGTTCAGGGTTGAAGGCATTGGAAGTAGATTCCTCTTCCCACAAGGGGCTCCGTGGGTCAGCCTCTACACCACATTACTTCTCTGTGGCCTTGAGAATATCTTTCTTTTCTTGCTTTTTCTTGATCCCGTGACAACTCCTCACTACGCTGGAGACAGCCACTGCTCCCACCTCTTTGAGAATCAAGAAGCCATTCAGCGGGATGTGGGCCTCACCGGCTCTTTCTTTCTCTGTTGCAACACTTCACCCTGGAGTGATGGCGCGAGATTCCGACACCATACCACAGGAAGGGGAAGTGCTGAGTATACCCTCGGAGAAGAGCAGGCTCTTGTTCTTATGAAGGAGACCAGCATTGATCTAGCAACTCTAACATGCTACCTGCTGGGCTAGGAGCTCACAAATACGCCTTCATATAATCTCCCCCATCTCATGGGTGGGAAACATGGAATCTACTGGTGCCTTGATTTGGACTTCCCACGGTCCCCAGAACTGTGAGCAATACATTTCTGCTAGTGATAGACCTCCCCAGGCCATGGGGTTTTATTACAGCAGGTTAAAGGGTCTGGGGCACCCGCTTTCCTGGGCACCAATATTACACACTGGACGAACTGGCCAGCCACATGGCCCTACACTGGTTACAGTGGCCCCTAGCTGGGTGTGCCAGGCAGGTGGGCTCTGGGTTAACATGAGCGGGAGTCCCCAGGGAAGCACGTGTCCACCCTCTCCTTCCCGCGCTGCATCCAGATGCAGGAAAGCAGCAAAGAGGCTGGAGAGACACTATGAATGCAAGTGTTTGACAAGGGTTGTCTTTAAGTGCTGGGGCTCAGATGTAGGGTGACAGCTAAAGTAAGATTTGTGAAACAGACTGGAAGGAGCACAGGGAGAAGCAGTCGTCAGAGGCCAGACCAGAGATGTGCTATGGGGTCTCCAAGCCCACTGCAGGGCACCGGCAGGCCACTGGAAAAAGGGACAGGGGGTCAAAGGGGGCCAGGGAGCTCCATGGAGACGCAGGCAGGGCCTTTTGAAGAGCTGAGTGCAGAAGGGAGAACAAACATCTGTTCTCTGTCCTCCAGGCCACGTGTCCTACGTGTTAAAACATATCAAAAATTTACGACCACAATCTAATGATGCTTTCACATTGAGATAAAGAAAATCCTCATGAAAGTGCCATTGAGGCCACAATCCACAAATGTCAAGTTAAGTCAAGGAAGGTACACAGGTCCTGCTTTGTGCCAATTTATTCTCAGGACAACACAAGGAACCCTGGATTCCTGCGTGACCCATGCTGGGAAGAGGGAGCGCCCAGAACAGGGAAGTTGAGCTGATGTAGAGTCAGCACAGGGCCCTGGCATTTATTTTCTGAGCAGGAAATTCAAAAGGGGGACCCAGTGATCTTCCTGAGAGCACTGCACTGCTGTGCTACTATAACAGATACCGACAAACACAGCAGGTTTCCTTCTACTAAAACCAACTGTCTAGCAGGAGAGACTTTAGGGGAAAGTCTGCTTGTCTTTTCTGGCTTCTAAAAGTTTCCCACATTCCCTCTATAACCTGAATATCACTGGCTATAGGGCATGAAATACTAGCAGAATATGGGGATCAGGATGTGGGCATGTTTAGGAATTCTGCACAGCCCTCGTGAGATAAGCAAGTCATCTTGGCAAGTGTAATATCAGCATGACCCTGTGTGCTGTGTCCTTCCCAGCCCCCATGCTGAGTTACTTCCTAAGAGCTTGACATCTCTTATTCCTTCTGGGGTCATCCATCTGTCTCCCAAAGGGCAGGGTCTGCATTTGAACCATTTCTGTACCTCCACACCATGTTTCGTGGAGTTATGTTCCAACTTCTCATCAGAATGACTCATTATGACCAGAGCCTGTGTGTGGCGGGTGCTCACTATTAACAGAGAACTTTCTGTACTGGATGGTTTAGTTCAGGGATCAGCAAACTTTTCCTGTAAAGGACCAAACAGTAGCTAAGTCAGGCTTTGCAGTTCACATGGTCTCTGTTGCCTTTACCAATAAACTACGCTATTATGGTACAAAGCAGCCACAGATAGTAAGGAAATGATTGGGTGTGACTATGTGTCAATATAATTTTATTCATAGGCAGTAAAATTTGAATTTTATATAATTTTCATCTGTCACAAAATATTATTCTTTCCTTTTCCCCCAATCCTTTGAAAATGCAACAACTCTTTTTAGTTTGTGGGGCACATGTGCACACTTACACACACCACACAGAACAGGTGGAGGGCTGGATTTGACCCGTGGGCTGCACATGTGGCCACCCCCCTCCCCCAGGCCCCTCAGTCTCCCTCCTTTGTTCTTTAAGGGGACTGAGCATCTGCTGTACACTGGGAACTATGCTGGTCAGGTCTGGGTGATGAACTGGATTTGGGGGAGAGGTGAGAAGAGGTGGCTGCCATGATACCCAGGCCTTCTCCCTGGTGCAGAGGAGGGGAAGGAGCCATTCTAGGCCGTGGGAGTGAGGCCTGAGCACATCCTCTGGGCGTAAGGTCCCGTGTTCAGGCTTAGAGACTGGTGTCAGTAAGGTCTGGGACCAGGAGAAAGGTCCAGGGTGGGGTAGACATTTGGAACTTGATCTAAGTCCACTTACAAACAAGTCCTTGGAAACAGACAAGAGGCCACTGCAGAGAGACTTTAGAATAAAGAAACTAAAAAGGAAGACCAAGAACAGAGGCCTGGGGGACTCCAGCATTTCTTCTGGGCAGAAGAAACTGAACCTGCATGGGAGTTGGGGGAAGGAGCGAGGAAGAAAAGGAATCAGACATGAGAAGGAGACAGGAAGCTGGGAACATTTAACAGAGAGGATGCCATCAGCCTTGACCAAGACCAGGGAGGGTGGTGTGGTTTGACGAGGACACCACTGGTAACCTCAGTAGGACAGATTTTGGAAGCTCATAGGGGATGAATGGCCTGGAAGCAGAATAAAGAGGGAATGAGGGCTGGGGACCCAGGGTCCACTCTGTAATCTGGCCCTGAAGAGAACAGAATAAGGGTGTCCGAGGTGGAGCCAAAGGAGCATCTGAAGAAGGAGCTGGAGGTGAAGGGAGAATCTACCGGGAGGCTCCCAAGGAGGATGAGGGGCTACTCAGAGCCCCCAGGGGCTCATTCCTGGCTTCCTCGGGGCTGACCTGTTTCTACACCTGCCACACTTCATGCTTTGTAAATATTTCTACAGCGAGGGGGGGGGCCCAAATAAATGATGGCACAGCCAAATTTTAAACTTGGCATTTGCCACCTTACCACCTATTGCTGTCGGCCCTGCCACTTCTCCCCCCAAGTCCCATTTCCTGCTGGTCAGTGCTCCCTGGGACACCTGCTCACCTGCCCTCCTGGAGCCCCTCCATGCTGCTCCTGAGGTACGGCCTCCGCCTCCCTTCCCTGGCTCTGACTTCTTTCTGGGCTCTCCACCCCGGTGCATGGTGTCTGATTTGATGCTATCAAACCTGACATGTTCCCAGCCACGTGGCCACGTGCAAGGGAGCCCTGGGCACTTGTTCTACTTAGCAATGCAATGGCTTACGCAACTGCTCTTGGCCTGCGCGGTCCCGGTGTGTTGGCACCGTCCTTCCCAGCCAGCCTCTGGAAAGGCTGGAAATAGATTCTTCAACCAGCTCCACATCTGCCTCTGCTCTTGCTGCCAATTCCTCTCCCGCGCTTTCTGTCTCTTTCTAATGACCCCTTTATTTCTCTCATGCTCTTATCTTAATCACAAAGAGAAAAGGGAGTGAGTCAAAGGCCAGTGTCTGCACAACCAGGCCCCAGAATCTTCTGCTGTGTTGACGGCTCTAGGAGGAAGAAAGGGATGAGGTGACAGAATGAGGAGAAACACGAGGGCTGCACCAGGCGCTGCCTGCTGTCCCGTCTGCTCCTGGTGGTAGTAGCAGCCACAGAGGCAGACCACATTGCCTGGAAAATACGAGGAGTAGGCTCCACTTCATGGGGTGATTTATGATTAAATGAGATCCAAGACAAGTGGACAACTGGACAAGGGCTAGCATCTCACCCTCACTCCCTTCCAAGCAATAGTGAACAACTCCAAGGTCGTGTCAGAAGTTTGGCTGCCAAACAGCTTGTACCAGATGCAATTAATAAAAGAAAAGCAGTTTGGACACATGGCCACATATGCTTTGTTCCCAGACAGCATCGCAGGGCAGTCCAAAAGCCAGCTTTTCACCTGACCATGAACTTGGGGGAACGGGCATTAAGAGGCCTGGAGGGGACAGAATGCAGGATGTTCCTGTTCTGTCTGGTGGGTCACATCCACCCGCATGGCTGCCCCATTTTCCTAGCACTTCCCTTTTTAGTACCTGAATGCAGCCACAGCCACGGTGCACATCAACTTTGCCATTAACAGGAGGCAACTGGGTGATCATGGGCTAATGATCGTCTACCTCCTTAATGCTAAATGACTTATTACCCATAAACACACGCAGGAAGTGCTCTGGGAAGCTCCCACCAGCCTCACACATGCAAGTTAAGCTTCTTAATTGAAAATATAATCTGTATTGCAGAGATTAAAATATATTGGATTCATTTTGGCTCAATTCTTCCCCATTGTCCCACATACATTTTCTTTATGCTACACAATCAAATTAGTTCCCCTGCTATGGAAATTATTTCAACACAATAAATCAATTTTATAGCAAAGCTATGACTGAATGCTCTATTTAAAGGAAACGCAAATCAGGGATGGAAATAATTTTCTTACTGATGTGATCAGTATGCCTTTGGCAATCTCTATTGGTTTTATCTTTTTTGATTTCTTGGTTTTCTTTTCTTCCCCTCTGTCGTCCTTGGGGAAGCCTTTATTTATGTGTGGTGGGGAGGACACAGGTAGGCACCTTCCTACCCATCTGTGTGTCAGGGCAGCCTTGGAAGGGAAACCTTGGCAAGGCTGGTTTCACCTTTCCAGCTGCCGGTCTCAGGACAACCCCATTCCCCACCCTCCAGAGCAGGTCTCCAGAACTCCCCAGCATGAGCAGCGCCTGGTGTCAGGTGCCCTCTGGCTCCTTCCTGTACTTTATGACACTCAATAGTCACTGAATTTATGGTTGATGTGTCTGAGCCCCCCTGCCCAAGTACCAGGCAGACTACACAAAAGCAGTGGCTGGGCCAGTCTTATCCAGCATTTAAAAGAGGGCCTAGCATAATTGTCCACAAATAGTCAAAACACCTTATCATAGCAGATAATACCACCACACCGAGGTCAAAACTCAGAGAGCTTCATTCCAGCTGCAGGGGTGGGGCAGGGGAGGTGTTCATCAGAACTGGCCTTGCAGCCCCAAGCCATGAGTTTGTAGGAGGAACACAGCACGGTGCCCTCCCCGCCCCTCTTCAGTCCTTCCCAGGCCTGGGCCCTGGCACAAGCTGCTGCCTCTCCCTGGGAGGCTCCTGCCTCAGGTACACATGGTTAACTCCTTCCAATTTCTCCACTCCCGCCACTTGAGATCAACTAGTCCCTTCTCGCTCACTTTTAGAAAACCATGTGCCTCTTCTTCTGGGTGCCTGCATCACACCTGTCATTATGTCTTTGAGCAATGTGCAGTGTGCCACAACTCCCTCCTTGTAGACGCTCAGCTCCCTGGAGACAGTCTCCATCCCCATCCACTGCAGCTCACGCTGGTCCCAGCACCCAGCACTCTGCCTCCCCACCCGGCTAGGCACCTGTCGTACACCTGCATAGAGAAGGAATGATCAAACATCGCCATGAACATGACCCTGTAGCTCATTCATCACCTTCAGTTTGAAAGCCATTAAACTTAGCACCAAACCCACTTGAACTCATCGAACCATTGAACCTAGTCATCGGTTGGGTCCTTGTGTGCATTCCTACACCAAGGTGGGAAGAAAAGAAGGAAAATAACTACTGAGCAAGGACTGTGCCCAGACTGCATTAACCTCTGTGAAATATAAGGGCTTACTCACTACTCCAAGGCCACAGTCTTCCTCCCTCCTCAACAGAGTGAGGGGAGAGCCTCTGGGTGCGAATCCCACTGTGTCAACCACTGCATATCTCACAGCACAGCAGCTGCGATGGCTTCAACACCTTGGGGAGTCAAAGTAAGAACTCAGGTGTCCTCCACTAACACAGGGAATGGCAGCACCACAAGGGCCATGTGAGTGGCATCCACAGACCACACTGGCATATTCGTAAGTTTGAAAGACTTAACATTGTAGGCTTTTCATAGCTGGTCAAGTCCATCCCCCAACTAACCAAACGCCATGAGATGGCTCCAGCAGGTGCTCAGTCGCTGCTATTCAGCCGCAGTGGTCAGCTGCTCCACAGACCCAAGAGCCAATGTGAACTGGAGTCCAGAGCTGCTGGCTCCCACCTGGTGCTCTCGCCACCTCTCTATGGATCCTGTGATTATAAACTGTCTCTGGCGAGCGGAGGGCCATGACCTTGCATGGTGAGGGAGACACCTGGACTCCAGGGCAGGCCTTTGGGAATTACCTGGGTGGACATGGCCACCAAATGAACACAGGAAAATCTATAAGATGTTAACAAATCAAAGGAGTCCATATTATACTCTATTTTAGGGGGGGAAATTGTTTCAGTGCTTTTTGGTGAAAGGCTGTAGTTGACTAAGCCTTTCTCTCCTGGTCCACACTCTGGTGCACGGACATGACCCAAAAGAGCAGAGTTGTTTTTAACTTGGGATTCTTGAGGAAGAACAGGACACGTGTCCTTGCACCCACACCCACAGGCTTATACAAAAATACTCATTTAATGAGGTCACAGAGTTAATATTGAAATGTCTGAAATACATGGTGTGGGCCCAGAAAAACTGTCAGCAAAGTCTCAAAATAGCTCCACTAAGGTCTGTCAAGTTTGGGGAAATAATCCAGGAAAATGATACGAGAGTGTATACGGAAGAGTCAGCTCCTGTTAGCTAATGACAGCACAGGGAACAAGGTTTGGGGTGAAATACTTGATTATTGGGGGAGAATTTCCATGTTCCAAGCTGGCATTTTTCTTGGCCTTGCCGACTCTTTGCTCTTGGTGGGAGAGTGGCCATGTCCGCCCTCACATCTGATTTCAAGTGTGTAGGGGGCCGGGGAACACGGAAGGTGTAAGTGGGGAAGGGCGGCTGAAGAACTGCTGTGCCAAGTGTGTTTTCTGGGTCTGTGCAGTTCAGTTTTCCTGCAGAACAACACCACATCCTAACCCCAACCTCAGTGACATCGCCAACCCCAGGTCTGTGAGTTGAGCATTGTATGTTTTTGCCAAAGTCACCCACAGTCCCCACAAATAAAACCAAGGTATCACAAAAATAATTCAAACATGACACTTTCATTTATGAAAAAGAAAAAAATGAAGGGCCTTTTGTTTCTAGGACTCTATTAAAAATGAATCCGAACACCAAGCCAAATACAGTACAGAGGGCTTTTTCTTACTGTTTGTTCATATGATTTCTGACTTCTAGAAATAAAAAGGCAATATCACCTCCTCCTAACAAATATTCTATTGTTTTATCATTGGATCAATATAGCGAGTGCCTCAGTCTCTACTTCTTCCAAAATCTGCACCCATTTGGGGGATAGGACTATGCAGATCATCTTTTGGAAAGAAAGGGAAGGAAGGCTTGGGGGTGACATTTAGTGGGAATCTGAATAGTCACAAGCCCCGAGCCTCGTACCAGTCCCAGGAGGGGTGCCAGGTCCAGACCACTCATAAATGAGCTTCTGGACATCGACAGACAAGGTTCCTCATAGCCACTCCTGGAGGAATCTGGGGAGACTTTGAAGATTGACAGCTCGGGAATGTGCGTCCTGGACCATGTGGCTCTTCCTGATTTGAGGATATGGGGATTTTTGACATTGTGACTCCTAGTGATTTTCAATAAAACCCAATGCTAGAAGCAGATGTGTGTGGGTCTGCCTACATATGGTTGGTCTCACCAGTCACAGTGACGTAGAAAGGCCAGCAGGGTGTTCAGCGTAACTCACACCTGAATGAAGCCCATTTATAACAGAAGCTGCTCATGGTGTTCCCAAGCCTCCCCCAGCACGATGAGGTGCTCACCACAGAGGTCGACAGGCATGGAGTTCCCAGCTCACCAGAACCTACCCCAGGGACCGTCATTCACTGCCATGGGCCTGCTGGCTTCGGCCCTCTGTTACTCTTTCCCCCTCTTCCTTAGCTTGTAGTTGAGAATAACAATCTATCAAATCATACTGAAACACAGATATGCCCAGGCCCACCTAAAAGTAAATATTTCACTCCAAAGGAAATCATTTCCACCCAGTTTCCACCCTGTTTTGAGGATGCCCTAAAAATAGATACCGTTCCAATAACCCAGGTCTACTGGGGAAGGTCATGTCCTGAGCCAGCTCATCAGCCAGTGTGAGAACAGGTGCGTGCAGATGCTTCTGGGCTAAGAGACGTGTTTCCAGTTTTAACACTCATGGGCATAAAAGGTCATTTTCTCCGAAGGGTGCAAATCTCTAAAAAAACATCACATAAAGTCTGTTCTACACAAAATATCTGAACAAAACAAATCAATGTGTACATCAGAGGGAGTACCTATGAAAAAATAACAGACCTGGATCAAACAGAAACAAAAGCAAACTCAGCTGTGCAGACGGGAGTCAGGAGTCCCTGGGGTTGCCCCTGCATTTCTAGATTAGTCCCTCTGCCCTCAGGTGAGTCTGCCTCACAGCACAGCAGGTTCCAGCAGCCCCTGTGTGCACGTCCAAGGGAAATTGGAGAGGAAGGCCAGGAGAGGAGCCGGAAGGCATCTGCAGCACCTGGGGACTGGGGTGACAGGGGCACACCATGGAGGATGCCGTCATCCAAAATGAGTAACCTCCTCTCAGGACCTGTCCCCCTGAACATATCAACCTGTGGGGAACCCCTAGAAGGATGTCATTAGGTCCCACGCAAGCCCCCAATGATGTCAGAAAGTGGGAAGTCAGCTTAATGACCCACAGAGCAAATATTTCATTTGACAAAACCTCTGATAGCGTGTGTGGGTTTTGGAAATATCATTAATCATTTTCCTCCCACTGTTTAATAAATACTGTTCTCTTAAGTCCAGCACTTGAAGCAGTTGAAGGTACTGAGCGGTGACATGTTATTGCTCATTCACCCACACTTCCCTCCTGCCAGGGGGTACCACTCACAAGCTTGTGTGTGTCGGCTCTGTGGCATTACCTACAGCTGCACTGGGGTGAAGGACGGGGGGGGGGGGGGGTACATGTCGTCTTATGGAAATGAAGGCACACAGAGGGCGCAGGGGGTGCCCACAGAGGGCATGGGGAGTGCACAGTTAGGAAGGCTCCTGTGGGGAGCTGGCCCTGGGCATGTGTCACACAGCTGAGGTCTGGTTGAAAATGAGGTCTAGCAGAGAGGACAGCCCAGGCAGAGGCTGAGGGTCTAGGTGACCTAGAACTTCAGTCTGTTTGCAGCCCAGGATTGGGAGAAATGGGTAACAGAGGGGCCAGGCCTGGGCAGCCAGGCTGAGGGAGGAGAGGCCTCCAGCAAGGCAGAGAGGCAGCTGGTGGGAATACGGTAGAGAACGCAGGAGAAGTGGTCGGCGGGAGTGAGTGAGGGCTGAGAAGGCAAGCCAGTCCCACCACCAGGACAATGATGGTGGAGGAGCAGGAACAAAGGGGGCCCCAGCCGGGGGGCGGGGGCAGAGCAGACAAACATCGTTTCTGATACCCAGAGCAGGGAAATATCCACACTCAGGCCCTCCAAGTTGACCCTTAAGAAATTTGTTGGGAGTCAGTCCTCAGGGATTTGGGGGTAGGAACAAAGACAGAGGGGGCCTTGTGCCCAGTGAAACTGGTCCCCAACCTAAAATGCCACATGAGCAAAGGAAGTGTGCAGCCCTCCCTGGGGCCCCTGGGGACTTGAGTACATGAGAAGCCGCCTGTGTCCTGCAGAACCGCACGGGGCCTGAGAGCTCAGACTTCTGGGGTTGGCAGCTCCTGGCAGGGCAGTGACAGCCCCACGGGCAGCCCATGCTCAAGGGAACGAGCCACTGTGTGCCCTATGCTGCGATTCCACTTCTGAGAGCCTGGTCATTGCCAGTGATGTTTCTATGACACTGCGTCCCAGGAGTGCTGGCTGGGACACACGTAAATTGGGAAACCTGTAGGTTTAACAACCTCCGTTCTCTCCTTCCCAGGCAGAGCACACTGGTCATGAGCCCTGGTGAGAAAGAGTGCCCCCAGAAACAAACGGCCACCATCAAGCCACTGAAACACACGCTGCACATCTAGCAGCCAAATTAAGAAACCCTGGGCAGAATCTGCTCTTTATTCTGAAATAAATGTGGAGGTTTGGGGTACAGCTCCAGGTCGGCTTTGGGCATCTGGGTTCTGATCTTAGCCCTGTCCTGCACTCACTGTAGGACCCAGAAGGTCACCTCACCTCTCCAGCCTCAGTTTCCCTATAGATAAAGCAACAAGATGAAAGAGATGACCAAGAACTTGATCCTTGGACAAGCTATGAGTCGCCAAACCCTCCCACAGCAACGTGGGCTGCCCCGTTACCAGCTGCCACCTGCTGGGAGGTCCTAATGTCTGCTCCTGGGCTAGTGGGGTCACTGCTATGTCCCCACCGGAGGCATCAGGGATGCCGGAGACGGTGGAGAGATGTTCAATGCGAGGATGTAAAATGGGACAGCAGGCGGCCCTCACGCTTTCTTCTGACCCGTGAAGCTGCCCACGGATCTGTGACTTAAATTCATTTTTCTAGGATGGATCAATGGAGGAAGCAGAGGAGAGGACACGAGGGTTTATCAATACTGACACAGAGAGCCATAAATAAAGTGCTATTTACATCCTCATCTCTCCATTCGGATAGCATTCTTTTGGCCTAACTCAGGCCTCTGTTAACTCTTTCCTCCCCTTTATGTGGACCAACGACATGATGTACTGACCTTTAGGCCGTGACTAAGAATCCCTGAGTGCTGCACAGAGAATTCCTAGAAAAAGCCAGTAAAACCAACACCACACGTACGCACTATTAAAGAGGAACTAATCGATGAACACTTACGCACATACATCAAAAAACACCCATCAAATTCTAATCGGTGGGAGGGGAGAGGAAGAGATGGGTAAAATCACACCTAAGGGGTACAATCCACATACACTGACAGGCACGCATTACTTTGATTCAAATGGTACAAAGGCAATGTTATGTAATCCAAACATTTGTATCCCTGTAATGTATATATTTTTTAAAGCCAATTCTTAGGTGGTGTGAGATACAGCAAGCAGCTGGGCACAGGGAGAGGCCAGTGGGGAGTGGCCAGTCACCCATGTCTGGTAATGACACTGGGAGCACAGGTCAGTGGGCTCTGGTCTCACTTCCACGGGGTCACCTGTGCTTATCTTCTCCTCCCAACAAGGGGAACTCTGCAGGCAAAGAGCAGCCTGGGAGGAACAGGTGCTCATGGCCGCTCTCTGCTGAGGGTGAAGAATCTTGGCGAGAGCAGAAACAGCCTTTGTCTTTCACATGGAAGGGTTTCAAAAACTCAAACGTGAGGCACGTGAATTACTTGAGGTTGCTGTGAGCTATGATGGCAACATGGCACTCCAGCCTGGGCAACAGAGAGAGACTCTGTCTCAAAGAAAAAAAAAAAGCTCTTCCAACTTGAGGTGTCAGCAGGCTATTTATTGCCTTTGTACCCAGCATGAAATCTCCTTAAGTTTTCTCTTTTACAAAGAGGTAGCCAACACATAGGGAATATTTTGTAACTATCTTGCAAAAGTTTGTAATGACTATTTTCTAAATAAAGGTAGATTTAGCTATAATTTCCCATTTTCCCTATATCTGGTGACTTTGGAGGTGACTTTTGAGACACCCTGTAAACCAAAACAGCTGAAAGGAGGCACCTGGTGAGACATCTATATGTTTATCCAGTGTTATCCACGGGAGCTGAAACATAGAAGCAACCCAAGTGCCCATGGATGACTGACTGTGTAAGCAAAATGTGGTCTATATCTGCAAGGAACATCATTCAGCCTTAACAAGAAAGGGACCTCAGTCACACGCTACCACATGGATGAATTCTGAGGATTTTATGCTCTGTGAAATAAGCCAGTTACAAAAAGGCAAATAGTACACAATTCCACTTACAGGAAGTTCCCAAACTCATAGAGGAAGAATGTAGGGTCCTGGGAGGGGAGGTGAAGAATGGGTGTTTCCCGACTACTGAGATCTAGTTTGGTGATACAAACAATGTTAGGGTGACAAATTTTGTATGTGTGTGTGTTTTACCATAAGTTAAAATTAAGAAATTTTTTAAAAGGAAAATGGTCACTACACCCATGATGTAATAAGGGTCCAGTAAACGCCACCTGTAGTTGGTGATCAGTAGCACACACGTGAACTTCGGTGCTGGACCCCAAAGCCCCACCACTGCTGATCGGGTGGAGTGGCCTCTGTTTGTAGGCGAACCTGGGAAAGCCTCAGCACTGTGGGTGAGAGGACCCCTGGCAAAGGACGACATAAGGATGTTTGATCACCTGCACAGGCCAGAGAGCCTCTGAACACCTGGAGAGAACTTGGGGGTGAGGCCTGAACCGCCCACTGACAGTGTGATCAGAGTAAAACCCGGGGGTCTCTGAGGGAAACAGCAAAGACGGCTCAGGCCTGTGCAGAGTCTGAGGGAAGCAGGAGGTCAATCAGTTTAGGGAATATGGGGGAGCCTCCTTCCCTGCACTGAGGATGTGGCCAGTGGGGAATGAGCTTGAAGAGAAACAGGAAATCTTGCTCAGAGGAGGAACGGTTCCCACAGAGGGTGTGAGGAGTTAAGACCTGATCACTCAGAATCTGCTGTGGCCCAGGTGGAGGACAGTTTCGTAAATGATGGCTAATATATAAGGGAGGCAAAGGTAAGTTCATACCCCTGATCCAAAATGCTCGAGACCAGAAATGTTTCAGATTTGGGGTTTTGTTGTTGCTGTCTGTTCGGGATTTTGCACTACATATCAGTTGAACATCCCGAATCTGAAAATGCAAAACCCCAAATGCTCCAACGAGCACTTTGAGCTACACATTGATGCTCAGAAAGTTTCAGATGCTGGAGCGTTTTGGACTTTCTGGATTAGGGGCACTCAACCTGCCTCATATAAAGCAGTGGTCCTGGGCGGCGCCTGCGGCTCAGTGAGTAGGGCGCTGGCCCCCATATACCGAGGGTGGTGGGTTCAAACCCGGCCCCAGCCAAATTGCAGTAAGAAAATAGCCGGGCGTTGTGGCGGTTGCCTGTAGTCCCAGCTACTCGGGAGGCTGAGGCAAGAGAATCACCTGAGCCCAGCACCTAAGGAGGTTGCTGTGAGCTGTGACACCACAGCACTCTACCGAGGGTGACAAAGTGAGACTCTGTCTCTAAAATAAATAAATAAAGCAGTGGTCCCCAGCCTTTTTGGCACCAGGGACCTGTTTCATGGAAGACAACTTTTCCAGGGAGGGGTGAGGGGAAGGCAGGGCTCTGCAGCCAGCTGCTAACAGGCCAGGGCTGGGGACTGGGTCTGGCCTGTGGCCTGAGGGTTGTAAAGGATGACAGTCAGCTGGTCTGCAGTTCAGCCTGCCACCAGCAGTAAAGGAGTAGAACTTCGGTCCTCAAAGTATGGCCTGGAACAGCAGCCTTGAACATCCCGGAAACTTGGCAGAAGTGTCAAGTTCCAGGCTCTTGCCCAGACTTCCTGGGTTTAGAATCTGCACTGTAAGAAGATCCCCAGGGGACGCTAGTGCACAGCAAAGCTTTGAATTAGCTTAAGCTGCACAGGAAGCAGAAGGCTCCTGGCCTCCTCTTACTCCCGTTCTATCCCAGCTACCTCTCTCTGTACTAACAGAAATAAAATGCACTGAAGGAGGCCTGGGCCAAGCTCGACTTGAACTTCAGAAGGATCCAGGCTTGCCTGCATCACACTCATTGCAGAATAGTTTTCTGCCATCGGCTTTGGTTATCTTGTTTAAAGATTTGCTTCTTCTGAATATCATCTAACAAGACATAACAGGAAATAAGTCAGCCTCCTGGTCTGGGGCATTAAGAGACGGCTGTAATGTGGTCTAGCAGCTCACAAGAGTTTATTTCCTTCTATTTCATGACAACTAGGGCATTAAACGGTCTTAAATCACTGGGCTGTCCCTTGTCTGCTCTGTGGCCACTCCTGTGGCTTTGAAAATGCAGTATGAGAAATCGCTCTTTATGACAGCCTCCATAGCTGCAAGGAGAGCAATTTAGAGAGCAGTTTCTACACGTTCTGCTTCTGTTACAAATTATCCCTCGCACTGAGGACCCTTACAAAAGGCACAGTTTAAGTAATACAAATGGCTTATCAAATTTCCCTGATGTAACAGACAAAAAAGAGGTTTCCTGTCAACAAATCCATAATAAGCAGCGACGAGGCTGTGCTGGGCATCCAGTCACGCCAGCTAATTTGCCACTCTGCTACTGAAGGAGCTTTAAACCCACTTCCGTCATTTTCAGGGGTAATTTGCTAACTTCCGATGGGCTGTTTTATCCCTTCCTTAGACAGGGACCCTTCTGAGAAGACGGTAGGTGGCAAGAGACCAAGAGCCAGAGAGAAGCCCCGCAGCAGGACCCTGGCAGTGGCGGCACCTACACCGGGACGCTCAGACTGAGAGTGGAGCAGGCCTGTGTGGACGCGTGAGCCTGTGAGCCCTGGAGTGCGCTAGGACCCCAGGCTCAGAGCAGGGCCCCACAGGTGAGGCCGGGGCAGTTTGCTTCTCAGCTGGTGAGCGTGTTTACGAAAATAGCACATTAATGTTAGAATTTCCGTTGAGATTCACGTCCAGTTTTAGGGGCCAGGTCAAGATCTAAGACACCTAAGAGAGAAGAGGGCAGGCAGGGGAGGGGGATGTTCCCGCAGGGAAAGAGCAGAATCTGAAAAGGCAAAATGGGCAAATATAACCCGGGGGTGCTTTGCCTCAGGATGTCAGGCCATGTGCGGGGCAAAGGGGCCTAAACCTGTGAAAAAGCAGGAGGGATTTTTCACCTCTCTTTCATGAAATGACAAAATGACAACACAGAAAACTTTTCCAAGTGACAAAAGAACAAGAAAACAAATGATCCTGTAAATCTGATTAGCAGAGTTCCAGGGGGTTCTAGAAAACTTTTTACCTGCTCTCAAAGTAATATATTGAAAAGTAATATAAGGAAGTTATCACATTACCACTACTAGAATGAAAACATTTTCTTATAAATGGATCTTACTTTTAATCCTAAAACAATTCCCACACTATTGACAGCGTTGGTGCATCTCTTCAATTATGGCTAATTTAACAGCTATACTTTGCACATTACACTCGTAAATATTTTCCTTAATTCTTATCTAGAGAGAGATTATGAAACCCAGACTTTCAGATTCTCAAACTCCCATTTTAATGCCCCTTGTTGCCTTACTTGTGGTTCAGTTTCATAATAGCTAGAAGTTTATCACATAGAGATAAATGTAGAAGCCCCCTCAAAACATTTATCCAAGCTTCCCATAATGGAGTCAGTATCAATAAAACACATTTCCCCGAGAAATTCCTGAGACCACACCAAAGTCAGAGAAAGTTGACCTAACGCTGAACTGGGGACAGAAAAATGTTCTTATCCTTTGTCGACCTCCAAGGTGCCCCAAGAGCCCCAATGCCTCTGAAAGCTGCGCTTCTTCATACAGAAGAATCTGTGAATCTGGTTTTAAGATAAACACCTGCAGTAGCCCGGACTGTGGAGAGTTAACTCAGCCCACACAGATGAAGTCTGTGAACATGGAGTCATGCTTCTAAATGCAGGGTTTTCAACAATATACTTTTGAGATTTTCAAGCTCTTCTGCCAACCCCAAATCAAACATATATATGTGTGCAGCACCTGCGGCTCAAGGAATAGGGCGCTGGCCCCACGTAGTAGGGGTGGTGGGTTCAAGCCTGGCTCTGGCCAAAAACAACAACCCCCCCCCCCAAAAAAAAACAAATATATGTGTACATCATACTCGAGCTAATCACACAAAATATGCAACCTCCAACTAAAACATTGCAAAGCATAGATACCACAATTCTGGGCCCGAGCCATCTAGTCAACCCAGCAGAGGTCAGGTAATATCCTGGTGAAAACATGAATAGAAACTAAAGAAAACTACTTTTGAAATCAGAAGAAACAAATCATTAAACTTCTACTTCAGTACAGAGATGCCACAGAAAAGTGACATCTCAACTTTACACCATATGCACACCCCTTTGGAGTCTATTCTGACTGCAGGGTAATTGTAAAATGTTGTTGAGGATCAGTTTTTGAGGCTTGATCATGGGAGTTGCTACCCCCCATTGGCCCCAGGAGCTCCTTTCTTGCCTACCTGAGGGCACATCTCACTTTTTTCGCTGTGACCAGATGCCATGACGTCTGTGCATGGTGCTGTGAGACAGACCAGGTCACGCACATCTTGTCATTCCCCTAAGACCTGACTACATGGGTTGGGCACCCAAAGGCAGTAGAAATCGTCTTAAATGATTTCCAGGGAAGCAAGGCTCCGAGTTACCTAATGCTCTGCAGGGCCTCAGTGAAACACACCGGCCAGTGCCCGGGCCACACTGGCCACCCACAACCGGGGGCTTCCCCTGCAGCACCCTCACCAGGTGCATAGCCATGGTCAGTGGGTTCCACCCAGGACTTTCTGCCAACTCTGCTTCCTACTGCAGTCATGTAATTCAATTAGACATGATAGGAAACAACAAATTATAAGTACAAAAGGGAAGGACCATTCTTAGAAAACTAAATGAAATGCTTTACAAAGGCTATAAAGGTAAGTAGCTAAAAAATATGCAAAATAAGGCATGGGTGGGATGACTGGAAAATCTGAAAAATCTCCTGATACAGCGTTAAGGAAATTTTAGATGGACTCGTAGGCTCTGCATTGTAACAGTTAATCAGCACAACCATATTCTAAACCAAGCATCGGGCCCACATAAAAAGGTGAGAAAAAAATAACTAAAAGGAAAAGAAGTCAAAGGTACACGTATGTGTTTAAAACAAGAGTCAAATAGTTAAGGCATGTGATAATCATAAAAAATAGCTCCCACTTTTCTATTTTACCAGCTCATTTCTGGTCCTAACCACATTATGGAAGATTCCTTCTGCTCTGTAAGGTTTTAAAATTTAACTGAAAGTCATAAGTAGATATAAGAAACTTCAGGAAAAGGACTAACATTTTTCTCTTTGTTGAGGTTAGTGAAAATGCAAACACACGTATACACTAGAACTTTTGCTAATCATAAAAAAAGGAATTTATTATTGGCTTGATGCCTATAGCTCAGTGGTTATGGCACAAGCCATATATACCATGGCTGGCAGGTTTGAACCTGGCCCGGGCCAGCTGAATAACAATGACAACTGCAACAAAAAATAGTTGGGCATTGTGGGGGGCACCTGTGGTCTCAGCTACTTGGGAGGAGGAGGCAAGATAATTGCTTAAGCCCAAGGGTTTGAGGTTGCTGTAAGCTGTGACACTACTGCACTCTACCGAGGGTGATATAGTGAGACTCTCTCTCAAAAAAAAAAAAAAAAGGAATTTTCTCTCTCTTTTTATTTATTTATTTATTTTTTGCAGTTTTTGGCCGAGGCTGGGTTTGAACCCACCACCTCCGGCATATGGGGCCAGCGCCCTACTCCTTTGAGCCACAGGCACTGCCCCCCCCCCCCAAAAAAAAAAGGAATTTTCTGAAAGGCCCCTTGGATCACCACAAGTCCTGGAGGCTGCAGATCAAGTGTCTGGGGTAACACAGCTCAGAACCACAGGGTGGTTTGGGGCCTTCTGTTAGTATTCAGAGAGGCTCTCTCTGCCTCCTCGAGGGTCTCAGCTCCTCTCCTCATGTGTCTCCTAGGCTCTGACACAGCTCTATCCCCTGGCAGCAGTGGACCAAGGAACTTTCACTCCCATAAACAATGGAGTGGGACAGGCTGTTTCCTCACCCTGGAGTCCTTTCCACTTTCAAATACTTGCATCCCAGCAGATTGTTAAACTCTCTTAAGAACAAGCTCCACCGTAGCTTCTTTGCTGAACTGCGCTGGTGGCCCAGAGTAAATCCTTCCAGGAAACAAACCTACACAGGGTTTGCACATAATCCCATCCTTGTACTTTTTGACACACTCCCTCTCACCCTCCACTAAACTTGCTTTTTTAAAGTAAGTGCCTAACCCAGAAGATGTCAGTCACTGATGCAAGATGAGGCCTAAATCCAGTGGTGACGAGGACCTTCTTGACCAGACCTTAACCAGGCTTTCCTGGGCTCTCTTGTCCACAGCTGTGTGCAAGGAAAATGCTCTCTCCTCAACTAGGCCGTGACTGTGGCCCAGTCAGTTTACGCAGAATGCCCCGCCCTTGTTATCTGATCAAAGTCCTTATCCTCCACCTTTGGTGTCTGAGCCCCAGCCTGTCCTCACCAGGAAGCCTGTCAGGTTGGTTTAGCAGTGATCCCCCCTACCTTGAGGTCTCCTCTTAGTAATTCTCCATCGGTTGACTACTCCCTGCCCCCAAGCTGCTTGGTGCCTATAAATCCCTGCTGTTCTTGGCTTCTCTGGTTCTACTCAGAGTTGAAAGTCATGTCTCTCTCCTATGATGAAAGACTTGACATCAGTTGGGACAGTCCTGGAGAAGGTCTTCCCTGTCCTTGTAACAAGTGTCAGAATGATTTTTTTCTTTAAAAACCATGCATGGTTTTGTTTTTGATTGCAAACTTAGACATAAGATTGTATCATGCTATGTTTTGGAAACATTTTAATACTACATTGGTGTTTCAAGAAGATAGAAATTCAAAGAATGATGCAGCTTTTCCAGTGACCTCAAAGGTACACTTTCATCGCACACAGCTGTCATATGCCACACTGTTCTGACAAGGACCACTTGGAAATGTTTCTTGTCTGCTGGTTTTCGACCACACTTCCCCCTTTCAGGCTTGGCATCAGGAGAGGTGGTGCCTGTGCACAGACTAGCTTGCACACCATCCGCAGTGACCTCAGACTTGAGGTGAAGTAATACATTTAGGAGGTAAAAGAGTTTGACGTGCTCCTTTGCACACCCCACCTCTCCCAGCTGCAGGTGCCATGCTGTGGTGTGGCTGCCGACACATCACCAGATGAAGATAGGATCTGGGCAGAGAGCATCTTTGCCAGTCTTGAATGGCCTCTAAGCAGCGGTGGCCTTTACCAGGAGGCAGGGATGTGGAACGGAGACTTGCAAAGCAGGCTCAGAATCCACTCAGAAAGAAGCTCCCGCCCTAGCAGTTGCCCACGGTGCCTCACTGGCCCCTGCAGTGAGGTCTGTGCACACCTGTGTCCTCAGCTGCCTCGTTCCCAGGCCTTTCTAGCTGCCCACAGGTGGCTGAGTAGCAGGGAGGTGTTCTTAGGCCTCAGGTGCCTGGCATACGTGGCTGACTGAGGCAGACTCAAATTCCATCAGTGCACAACGGGAGCAGGAAGCACAAGCTGTGAAAGCTCCCGGCCAGAGAGGAACCCGGCCCAGAACGCAGAGCTTCTGCTGCACCCCAGCCCTGCTGGGGACAGCCTGGTCATGCCACCGGGGAAGAACACTGGCCTACGGGACCAGCCTGAAGTGAAGACACAGAGGGCTGATGGCAGCAGGCTCTCGGCTTGGTCAAAAGCTTGCATTTCATGCCTAAGGACTCGTTACAAACCCTTGTCCACAATACACTTGATCTTTTAATAAATCCTCAAAGCTAAATGCACAAAGGCACAAGGGATCACAAAGCCTTAAGAGATTCCTACCCCATGGAGTGACAACAGCAAAGCAATCCTGTCTAGCAAATACCCATTATTCCTCCCCATAAAAACAAAACAAACAAACAAACAAAAAAAAAAAAAACAGAAAAACTCTGTTAGTACAGGGCTCATTAAAGTGTGCTTCACACACTCATTCATTACATCAACCAATATTTAGGGTCATTTTCCTGGGTCAATGCATACGGCTTGCAGCTTCAATGAAGGAAGCAAAGTTTACCTTTTTTAAAAAATAATTTTTATCTTCTGGTAGAAGGGCAGCAAAGTTTACTTTTAAAATCACTTACTGGCTCAAGCTGGTGTGTAATGCAGCCTTGGAGAAACCTCATCATTAAGGCTCTGATCCAGAGAAAAGCCATGCTCTGGCCCCGGCATCTGAGTGGCCTTAAACGGAGGCCCAGTGCCCACTCGGAAATAGACTCCAGCCTCTCTCTCATGGTAAATGAAAAAGGCTTCAGAAATTCTCCTCTTTGTGGACCTCAGCTTCTTTTATAGAGATACAACTGCACAGATGTGCGCTGCTGTCTCTGCTAAGACAGAAACATTGACTCTCTTCCCAGGAGAGTTGTGATTCTGACATCTCTCAAACAGTCAAGTGTTTGAACAGCCTGGAAGGTGAGGGAAGGCTAGTGTGTGTTCTGGAGATTACAGTGAGAGGATGTGCCCAGCCCTCCCCACTGGCCTGCACTTATGTTGGGGTCAAAAGTGCACATACGGGTCTCTGTCCTGTCACCATCTTGAAAACGGCAAGTGAAAGAAAGCAAAGGGAACAGCTCAGCCCCAGACACAGAGCAGAGAGAGCCAGCGCCCTTGAGGACAGGCAAGCCCATTCAAGAATTGAGAACAACTACTAGACAGAATTCAAAGGTGGACATATAAGAAATTGGAAAAAAAGTAAACTGGAATATTTACAAAAGATGTGATGTAAAGGATCTCTATAGAGAGAACTATGAAAAGTTCTCTGAAAAAAATAGCAAAGGACATTACAGATGGAAGAACATATCATACTCATGGCTTGGAAGAATCAACACTGTTAAATGTCTATACTTCCCAGAGCAATCTACAGATTTAATGCAATCCCCATTAAAATGTAAATAACATATTTTGAAGATTTGAAAATAGTCTTACATTTGTATGGAATCAGAAAAAAACCCTAAAGCCAACGCAATTCTATAAGAATAAATCTGGAGGCATCACTTTACCGGACTTCAGGTTATACTACAAGTCTATAATGATCAAAACAGCATGGTATGTACATAAAAGTAGAAACATACATCTATGGAACAGAAGAGACAATCTAGAGATGAAACCAGCCTCATGTTGCCATCTGATTTTTAACGAAGCAAAGCATACACTGGGGAAAAGAATCCCTAATCAATAAATGGTGCTGGGAGAACTGGTTAGCCACATGTAAGAGACTGAAACTGGACCCATACCTCTCACCATTTACAAAAATTAACTCACAGCAGATAAAAGATTTAAATTTAAGACACAAAACTATAAAAACCTAGATGATAGCGTGGGAAAAACTCTTAATTGTATTGGCCTAGGGAAAAAAATTATGAAGAAGAAGAATTGCTGCTGGCAATTACGGCAACAACAAAAATAAATGGGACCTGATCAAGTTAAAAAGTTTCACAGCTAAGGACACAATCAACAAAGCAAAGAGACAACCTCAGAATGGGAGAAGGTATTGGTGTGCTGCAAATCTGACAAAGGGCTAATTTTCAGAATCTATAAAGGACTCAAACAAGTCAACAAGAAAAGAGCAAACAACCCCATTAAAAACCAGGCAAGAGACATGAATAGAATCTTTTCACATGAGGACAGGCAAATGTCCAATAAACACACGAAAAAATGCTCATTATCCCTAATTATCAAAGAAATGCAAATCAAAAGCCCTTTGAGATATCTTCAGTAAGAATGGCCCACATCACAAGTTCTCAAATCAACAGATGCTGGTGTGGGTGCAGAGAGAAGGGAACTCATCCATGTTGGTGCGTCTGCAAACTAATACAGCTTCTATAGAAAATAGCATAGAGATTCCTCAAAGAACTAAAAGTAGACGTGCAATTTAATACTGAAATCCCATTACTAGGCTTCCACCCAAAAGAAAAAAAAAAAACAACTTTTAACCAGAAGGACATTTGTACTCAAATGTTTATAGCAGCTCAATCCTGAATTCACAAAGATGTAGAAACAACCTGAGTGCCCTTCAACAAGTGAATGGACTAATAAACTGTGGTATGTGTATGCCATGGAATACTATTCAACCATAAAAAGATGGAAATTTTGCATCTTTTTAAATTACCTGGACAAATACGGACAACATTCTCCTAAGTAAAGTATCATAAGATGGAAAAATAAGCATCATATGTACTCAGTACTAACTTGAAACTAGCAACTACATGCTCACATGAGGAAAAAGAAAACTCAATTAAATTCAGGTAGGGGTGTGGGGAAGCGATGGCAGTAAGTTCACACCCAATGGGTACATACATGAGTATAGGGCATGCTTCCTAGATGGAGAACACAACTACATCTCGGAATTAAATCTTACAAAAACAAAGTATGTAACCTAATGGTATGTATGCTCATGTTAATCTGGAGGAATGAAAAAAAAGGAAAGATATTTCTTACTACTGTCCAAAGTTGTCAGAATAAGAAATTATAAAAAGTTTCTAAAAAAAGAAAAGAAATTGGAATATAATTCCTGGTTCTAGAATGACTGGTAAAGTTGGGTACATAGAGGGGAGGGGGATATGCCTTCTTTCTATTGCTTGTGGCCTGACACTACATCCCTGGAGGGTGATACCCAAGGAACCACTGGCTATGCCTATGTAATAGGTGTCTGGAAATGGAAGCTGATCCCCTTTGGGGGTCCCCATGCTAGAAAACACTGACCTGTCCTATTTTGGCCATCTTAGTCCAAGCTGAGTCTCTTGGTGGATCATCTCCTGTTTGGCCTTTCCCGGGAAGCTTTACAAAAACATGAGAAGTATCCAGAAAGCCCAACAAGGGTGAAGTTACACAACAGAGAGAAGCTGAGAGGAGTAGGTGGTGTAAGTGCTGCCTTCGGTCTGCACTTTCACCTCCTCCTTCAAGGTGTGGCCTCCACTCAGCAATTCGTAAGAGCTCGGGTGAGAACAAGCGGTCCCTGCGGCCGCCCTCCAACAAAGGCCATCAGGGCAGAAGGCCAGCTCAAACCTGAGGCTGTGGAATGCTCCAGAAAGGAAAGGCCAGTATTTGCTGAGCTCCTTGAGTCCACCAGTCAACCTTCCTTCCATGGGTCTTCCTGACCTCCCCTCAGAATCACTGCTTCCCAGGACACAGCCAACAACGGGGGAGCTTTGGGAAAAGGTCAGATCATTGAGAAATGACAGGGAGTCTGAGCTAAGTAACTCTGCAGGGATGCTTATCTTTCGTTAAAACTCACATGCCTGGAAAGACGGGAGAAAAGGGACAGGGTATAAAGTTTAATCTTCCCAGGAGAAGATAGGTCTGGGGTATAATTTAGTTGAACTGACCAAGCCCCTCTGTACCCATCTGACCACACCTGGTGGTCTACCAAAGTAGCCAGGATGGGCCTGGGAGGTCACATCGGGACAACCAGTCACATAGAGTCATATGTGTTTGTTTCCTAACAAGTGACCACAAACTAGGGGGCCTCAGACAATAGAAATGTGTTGTTGAGGCCACAAATCCAGCCTCAAGGGGCAGGCAGAGCCCGCTCCCTCTGAAGCTTGTCTGGGATAATCTGCCCCCGGCCTTGCTCTTGGTTTTTGGTGTTGCTGGCAATCCTTGGTGTCCCCTTGGCTTGTAGACTCATCACTCCCTTGTCTACCTGTGTTGTCACGTAGTGCTCTCCCCACAGGTCTGGGTCAGTGTTTTGTCTTCTTATAAGGACCCCAGTCAGGACCCACCCTTCTCTAGCAGGGTTTCATATAAATATCTGATTACAACCGCTACATCCTTGTTTCCAGATAAGGTCACGGTCATAGGTACCAGCATACCTTGGGGGGATACAATCTTTCTGGCAATAAACCCCTGAGCTGGCCACACTGTACCTCCCCTGACCACCTCGAGATTGCCTGAGTTCTTTAATGAACGGAACTGTCACCTTTGTGTAGGTTTTTTCCTCTCTCTCAGGAAAGGGCCCTTCACGGGCCTCACAAAGTCAAAACACTGCTGAAGTTCTGGCAAAGGTGCCCAAACGCTTTTCAAAAATGATGATGTGCTAACCACAAGGCCTAGGCCTTGTGATGTAAACCCAGACACGTTTGCTAGGTGTTTCTACTGAAATCAACCCTGTAACAATTTTTATGTGTCTTCATAAGATTTAACAAGGCCCAGCTCTGAGCAGACTACCAGCCCCTGGGTTCCGGGCAGCAGACGGTAATCTCAGTCATGAGAGGATTTATGGCCCAGCTGGGGGAGAGAGAAGAGCTGAGGGGAAATGCGTTCCGGTTGACAATGGCCAAAGCAATTGCTCCTCACTCAAGGAGAACTGAAGGATACGCCAGTAAATTTAAAAAGAAAGGAAAACTCCCTTATTAACTGAACCATGAGAGGTCATTTAATGAAAATATTTCATTTCAGTTAATGAATGATTTATTGAAAATGCAAACAAATTCAGCCCTTTGCTACAATTATCACTAGAATTTCAAAGTAGGGGACTCACTGTCTAATTAATCACAGATTCATACTAACCCCCAACCCCCTACAGAAAGGGACTCATCTGTGAAACAGCTGACTGGCTGACCTGTGGTTTTTGACGCTAATTACATATAGACATTATTTGTTTGATATTAAGGTTTTAAGGTTACAGATGATGGTATACCAAGTATGCATGAGCAAATACTAAAATTATGGTGCTCATAACCAGGAACCAATCTGATCTTAATAATAGTTTTTAAATTCACATTGATTCGCATTTAATGGATTATTGTCCCTACAGATGGCTTATTACACGTGGTGGGAATAATTGCTTTTCCAATATTATGTTTGGTGGGATTAATTAAGTAGTGTTTGTTTCCCCTCAAGATAATATAAACAAAACCTTGAAATGAATAACATTCAGATTAGGACATGGAGAAGAAGCTTCCCAGTAGGTAACGGGTGTGGGATCATGTCTGAATAATGCATAGCTTCAGGGCACTCCTAGCCATCATCACTTTCTTCTAAAAATGCTTCCCTCATTTCCTTTCGCACTGAACTAATTTTCATTGCAAGGGCTTCCCAAGCTAATGCCAGGAGGGTTTGGTTTATGTTTTCAATATTCCAAGATGATAACACATAACTATAGAGAATTACAAAAATTTATTACCATAAAACTGGGAGGTGGCTACAGTGTGATTGAGAGGAGGTGGCTACATGTTCCCGAGGAATATGTTGGTTAATTACAAAAACTTGATGAGAACACATCACATCACACGTTCCCTTCCTCAGTGTGACTTGCATAGCTCCTGGGCCTCCTCTTTGCCTTCCATGGTCACTGTCTATCTCTCCTCTCTTCTCTATGCCCTCCATGACACCCATGTGACAGTGGTGTGTCCCCACTGCTCTTATCATAAAACGCAGCCTCTGGAATTAGGGCTCATTATTCTATGACCTCTCGACTCCCTATCATCTAACCAGCACAGCGGATCCCTCCAAACGCCACCTGCTTACCAGCTACAGACCTGCACCCACTCTCCCGCTGGTCAGATGACCGTACCATGCACGTTCAAAATCAAATTCATGACCACCTTCCTCCCTTCATCTCTGGTGAACTTGTCCCACCTAGTCCCTCCTGGCCTCCTGCCTTCCTTCCACAACTAGCCCATGGGCAAACCCCTCTCACTTCCCTCCCTCTGGGTGATGCCTTGTGAATTGGAAATTGTCATTCCACCTTCTTTGTCAGCCCTCCAGTCTCCACGGCCATCCCCACCCAAGGCCACAGCAAGTGGCCCAGAACACCTGACCCAGTCTCTTTCTGTGTAGAATTTGAGTGACCCCACCTGCAGCTACCAACAAGGCCTGGCTCACATTTGACAGGGCTGATGGAGCCCCCGGGGTTACATTTCCAAATTGCCCCCTCCTTCTGCTGTACTATGAGATTCAGCCTCTCCAGAATCCACCCTACTGTCCAGAACACTCTTTCCCTTCAGCCTATCCCTGTCACATAAAGGGTCGCCCTGTATTCTTGCCCTCTTAACTCTCCTGGAGTTGTCTGAGCACCCCACTAGGTGGGGTATGTAGACAGTCGGCATTGGAGCAGGCAGAGAAGAACACATGCTCTGAGGCAGCTGCTTTCCAGATGCGCTGGACCTGGAACTAAGCAAGTGAGCAAGAACAAGGGACTCTCCAGCTAAACTGAGTTTCATTTGTGATGGAGAAATCAAATACTTTAATGACATAGACATGTTGAAGAAATCTGCCATAACTAAACCAGCTCTCTAGGATATTCTCAAACCCATCCTCCACAACGACCAGTGCAATGTTCTACCTCCAAAGTAAACTCACCCAGAAATTGTTGAACAAAACCCAAGTTCCACAGTGGTGAAAGGATTAAAAATGTCCACTGGACATCCAAATATTATGACACCCAAAACACAACTGGGCTTATCAATTCTCTCAATTAATGTGAATGGTTTAAATTGTCCTCTAAAGAGGCACAGGCTGGCTAACTGGATATATAAACTCAGACCGGATATCTGGTGTATACAAGAATCTCGCCTTACCTTAAAGCATAAAAATAGACTTAGGGTGAAGGGATGAAGTTGGATAATACAGACAAATGAAAACAAGAAAAAAGCAGGGGCTGCAATTTTAGGAGGTACAATTGGCTTTAAATCAATGAAGATAAAGAAAGATAAGGATGGTCATTACATATTTGTCAAGGGAAAAACCCAACATGAAGAGATTTTGATAATTAACATTTATGCACCCTACCAGAATGCTCCTCAATTCATAAAGCAGACCCTAATGAATATGAACATTGTTATCTTCCTGCACTATAATAGTTGGAGATTTTAACACCCCCTTGACAGTTTTGGATAGATCCTCCAAGAAGAAACTAAAGAAAGAAATATTAGACTTAAACCTGACCCTACAACAAACGAACTTTACAGACCTCTACAGAACATTTCACCCTAATAAAACTGAACATACATTCTTCTTAGCAGCCCATGGGTCATCCTCCAAAATAGATCATATCCTAGGACACAAGTCAAACCTCAGCAAATTTAAAAGTATAGAAATTACTCCTTGTATCTTCTTGGACCACCATGGAATAAAAATTGAACACAAAAGCAATGGGACTCTTCATACTCAAACAACATCACGGAAGCTAAATAATCTTAGGCTGAATGATAACTGGGTCAAAGACAAGATTAAGAAAGAAATCACCAAATTTTTGGAACAAAAATGATAACAAAGACACAAATTATCAAAATCTGTGGGATACTGCAAAGGCAGTCCTAAGAGGGAAATTTATAGCATTGGAAGCCTTCATCAAGAAAACAGAAAAAGAGGAAGCCACAACTTGAATCATCTCAAGCAACTGGAAAAGAAAGAACATTGCAACCTCAAACCCAGCAGAAGAAAATAAATAACCAAAATTAGGGCAGAATTAAATGAAACTGAAAACAAAAGAATCATTCAGAAGATCAACGAAACAAAAAGTTAGTTTTTTGAAAAGATTAACAAAATTGATAAACCTTTGGCCAACCTAACCAGAAATAGAAAAGTAAAATCTCTAATATCGTCTATGAGAAATGATAAAGGAGAAATAACAACAGACACTTCAGAAATTCAAAAAAATTCTCAATGATTACTACAAAAATCTCTATTCCCAGAAATATGAAAATCTGAAGGAAATGGACCAATACCTGGAAGCACGCCACCTTCCTAGATTCAACCAGAAAGAATTAAAAATCTTGAATAGACCTATATCAACCACTGAAATAGCATCAACAATATGAAATCTCCCAAAAAAGAAAAGTCCAGGACCAGATGGCTTCACTTCCAAATTCTAGCAAACCTTTCAAGAGGAACTAGTACCTATATTATACAACATTTTCCAAAGCATAGAAAAAGAAGGAATACTTCCCAACACATTCTATGAAGCAGGTATCACCCTGATCCCCAAACCAGGAAAGAATCCAACAAAGAAAGAAAATTATAGACCAATATCATTAATGAATATCGATGCAAAAATATTCAATAAGATCTTAGCCAACAGAATTCAATAACACATCAAAAAAATTATACATCATGATCAAGTTGGTTTTATTCCAGGGTTACAGAGTTGGTTCAACATAAGCAAATCTATAAATATAATTCATCATATCAATAAAATAAAAAACAAAGGCCATATGATTCTCTCAACTGACATAGAAAAAGCCTTTGGTAATATCCAGCATCCTTTCATGATCAGAATTCTTAAGAAAATAGGCAGAGAAGGGCCATTTCTGAAATGAATAGAGGCTATCGACAGCAAACCCACAGCCAATATCATAATCAATGGTGTAAAACTGAAAACATTTCCACTCAGATCAGGAACGAGGCAAGGATGCCCACTGTCTCCACTGCTACTCAACATAGTAATCGAAGTTTTAGCCATCCCAGTCAGGCAAGAGAAGGCAATCAAGGGTATCCAAATAGGGTCAGAGGAGATCAAACTCTCAGTCTTCACTGATGGTATGATCCGATACCTCGAAAATCCCAGGGACTCAACTTCAAAACTCTTAGAAGTGATCGAGGAATACAGCAGCATCTCAGGATACAAAATCAATACTTACAAGCCAGTAGTTTTTTTATACGCTAACAATAGTCAAGCTGAAAAAAATAATCAAGGACTCTATTTCTTTTACAATAGTGCCAAAGAAGATGAAATATCTGGGAATTTACCTAACAAAGGACGTAAAAGATCTCTATAAAGAGAACTATGAAACTCTGAGAAAAGAAATAGCTGAAGATGGTAACAAACGGGAAAACATACCATGCTCACGGCTGGGAAGAATCAACATTGTTAAAATGTCCATTCTACTCAAAGCAATCTACAAATGTAATGCAATCCCTATTAAAGCACCAATGTCATACTTTAAAGAACTGAAAAAATAGTACTTCGTTTTATATGGAATCAGAAAAAAACCTCAAATAGCAAATACATTACACAGAAACAAGAATAAATCAGGAGGTATCACACTGTCAGACTTCAAGCTATACTATAAATCTATAGTGATCAAAACAGCATGGTACTGGCAGAAAAACAGACTGGTAGATTTATGGAACAGAATAGAGAACCAATAGATGAACCCAGCTACTTATCACCATTTGATCTTTGACAAGCCTATTAAAAATATTCAGTGGGGGAGACTCCCTATTTAACTAATGGTGCTGGGTGAACTGGATGGTAACCTGTAGAAGACTGAAACTGGATCCCTACCTTTCACCATTAACAAACATTGATTCTCACTGAATAAAAGATTTAAATTTAAGACATGAAACTATAAAAATACTAGAAGAGAGTGTAGGGAAAACACTTGAAGAAATTGTCTTGGGAGAATATTTTATGAGGAGGACCCCCCTGGGCAATTGAAGCAACACCAAAAATATATTACTGGGATCTGATCAAACTAAAAAGCTTTTGCACAGCCAAGAACACAGTAAGTAAAGTAAACAGACAACCTTCAGAATGGGAGATTTTTGCAGGTTATGCTTCCAACAAAGGTCTGATAACTAGAATGCATAGAGAACTCAAAGAAAAGAATAAATAGCCCCATTTTTATGGGGGCAAGAGACTTGAACAAAAACTTCTCTGATGAAGACAGGCGCATGGCCTACAAACACATGAAAAAATGCTCATCATCCTTAATTATCACAGAAATGCAAATCGAAACCACTTTGAAATATCATCTAACTCCAGTAAGATTAGCCCACATCACAAAATCCCCAAACTACAGATGTTGGCATGGATGCAGAGAGAAGGGAACACTTCTACACTGCTGGTGGGAATGCAAGCTAATACAACCTTTTTGGAAAGAATTTTGGAGAATACTCAAGGAACTAAAAGTAGATCTACCTTTCGATCCTGCAATTCCTCTACTAGGTATATACCCAGATGATCAAAAATCATTTTACAACAAAGACATTTGCACCAGAATATTTATTGCAGCCCAATTCATATTGCCAAGACATGGAAAGAGCTCAAGTTCCATCAACCCTTGAATGGATTAAAAAATTGTGGTATATGTACACCATGGAATACTATGCAGCCATAAAAAGATGGAGACTTCACATCTTTTATGTTCACTGGGTTGGAGCTGGAACATATTCTTCTTAGTAAAGAATGGGGAAAAAAGTATCCAATGTACTCAATACTACTATGAAATCAATATATAACTACTTACACACTCATACGCATGGCAAAATATAACTATAGTCCAGAAAGTAGAAAGGAAGAGGAGAGAGGGGGCGGGGAGGGAGGATAGAAGAGAAGGGAGGGTATCTGGGGGGACCTCACCTAATGTGCATGATGCAATGGTACACTTCAAACTATTAAGAAATGAGTATAATTGTGATGGATGTGTTACTTAGTTCAATGTAAGCATTTCACATTGTATATTAAATCAGTACCC